>JASDQU010882571.1:8757-26755 GCA_032191745.1 Picea mariana | reverse complement strand
CTTGCGAATACCAAGAATTATTATAGACCATCTACAACATTTAGACATCTTTATATCAAATGATGTTTAATGAAAATTTATAGGTTGAAATGTTGGAAAATTATTGGAGTGAATCGAATTAACACAGTTTAATTACCAGAACTAATCACGAGAGGCACGAAGGCCCAAGGAAGAAGGGACATACCGAAACTTAAAACATACCCCTGAGTAAATTCCTAACTGTGAAATAACAACACAATCACCTAAAAGTTCAAAAGGAATGTCTTTAACACAAGTATAGTAAGTGCAAATTGAACTCATATACCATCATGCGATTTGGAGTCAACTATAAACAAGATACACATATAGCCGACAATAGCAGAGTATTTTTTTCCTTTTTCAAAATCCTTTCGAGGAAGTAGCCAATATGGTGCTAGTATATTAAACCAATAAAATAACCAGTATGCCATTACAAGTAGGCGGAAGGGAAACCCTGTAATTATTTTAAACATAGTATTACATATCTCATTCGGAATTGAAACAAATGAACATCCCATACAATGTTTTACTTCCAATGATAGAATTTTCCATCACAAAATTGGTTACCCTTAATCAATGGAAATGTGAAACCACGACTTAATCACTATTTGGGAGTTTCGGATATTGGAAGCTGGAGTTGTCAAGGAAATTCACGACAAGAATGATAAAATCGTGAAATGGGAAACCACGACTTAATCTCCATTTCGTAGTTTCAGATACTGGGAGTTGGAGGTGTCAATGACACTCATGGAAAGAACGATAAAATTGTGAAATGTGAAACCATGACTTAATCGCCTTTTCGGAGTTTTGGATACCAAGATTTGGAGGTGTCAAGGACACTCATGACAAGAGTGATGAAATCGCAAAATGTGAAAAAATCATAGCATGTCAAAGACTCCATTTCGGAGTTTCGTAGACCAGGAAATAAAGATCAAAGGAACTTTAAAATTTGAAGTAGAGAACCTCGAAATCTCAAAACAGACACATCAACAAACCACGTCAGCTAAGGACATGTGGCACAATCAGGCAATGACAAGTGTCAAGCTGATTCAACATTTCAGGCACATTTAAGTCATGAATCAGAGTGACACATGGCAGCTATTCGACACATGTCAATCCACGTGTGACATCAACAGGTTTACATCACATCGGAACTTTCTATTTTAGGGTTTTACATAGCAAGCATGAACTCCACCATCATAAAGTCTTGAACTTTGAAATGCTGAAAGGGACTATTGTGAGTCTCGAAAACCCGAAAAGCAAAACTACAAAATCTCGTCAGTCGTCCATCTCAGTGGGTTATGTGAACCATCCGATCACTTCTGAGATTTTGTGATCATGATTTTATAATGCTGGAGTCACGATGACTCGAAGGGAAAAACGTCGAAATCTCGTCATTCGTTCGATTAAGAAAAGAAGGGATCAGATTATGAATTTTTGCGGATCATTGATCTGGCTCCATTTCGGGGATTGTGACTTGTCAAAGTGTCGAAATGATGAAATGTGAAAGGCATTTTGATTAGGTCCGTGGTCATAGCTAGTGGAAATATGGAATAAGTGCAAGACCCAATACTTGTAATCCAACGGTGCAGGTGAATTTGAATATGATCGGAGGATTATGAAATATTCGTACTCTGAGCTTAACAGGAAGGCCTTACCTAACCACTATCATGTCTCAAAATATTTAAAAAAAAAATCTATAGGGGTCTGTTTATATTGAAACTTTTCGCAGAGGAGTATAGACTAATACTCTACTTTTACCTAAGTCTGTTTGGTTGTTTTCATCGTATGATTATGTGTATAGACTAATGCATGAGGCTTAGGAAATCAACCCCCAAAGTCATTTGTATTGTAAACATATGGTAAGGGTTATTTATAGGGTCTAACGCATAAGTATCTGGCCATAAAGTCCCAAATTTGTTTGTGTTGTTAAGATTGTGGTAATGGTTATAGGTACAAACAGATAGGAAAGTAATTATAATTAAAGAAATTGAAATAAACATTGAAATCAGGAGTAAACACTTATTGTCGATCAAAAAAATTTAAGTTGAATGGTAATGACAGTTGACGACAGTAAGGACTCTTGCAAACTTTAAGACTCAAGATTTATAACATAAATCTTACTTGCTTGAATCTCAAACTCTTCAAGGATATTTATACAATTTTTTTTTTTTTTTTCAGATAGTTTTTGAGGTATATTACAGGTATGAGGNGTGTGTATTTTTTCTTCCCATTAGGTTTGAACAATGTTATTCTCATTCATCATTGACCTAGCCATTTGATGAAATGTTCTGTTTTGTTTCTCGACTACTCCATTTTGTTGTGGAGTTCTGTGGATTGTGTATTCTCTCTTGATCCCATGTTTATCACAAAATTCCTTGAAATAACTTGACATAAATTCTCCTCCTCTATCTGATCTTACTTCCTTTAACCTGTTGCATGTTTGATTCTCAGTTAAAGCCTTAGATATTTTAAATTTCTCAAATGCTTTAGCTTTTTCTTTGAGAAAAGAAACCCAAGTGAGTCTGGAGTAATCATCAATGATCAACATGAAGTAGCTTTCCTTCCATGTGCCTTCCTATCTTTATGGTCCACATAAATCCATATGAACTAATTGGACTGGTTTCTCTGTTGAAGTAGAGATCTTGGATTTAAACTATCTCCTGGTTAGCTTTCCTACATGGCAGGGTTTACACACAAAATCTTGTGGCTTTGATATTCTTGGAAGATCTTTTACTGCCTCATGATTTTTGATCCTGATTAAGTGGTCAAAGTTTAGATGTCCAAGTCTCCTATGCCATAACCAAATTTCATCATGTTTGCTTAGATGACACTCTTCTCTATCTTATTTTAGCACATATACATTATTATCTATCCTTGTGCCTTTAGCCACCACTTGTCCTGAGTTTACAGACTTTATCTTACAATATTTGGAAGTGGACACCACTTCACATCCTCTGTCACACATTCGACTTACACTGAGAAAATTATGTTTCAGCCCATCTACAACCAAAACAACCTGGGCTTTTCCTTTACCATTACTCAAACTCACCATACCTTTACCCTTGATTTTACCTAGTTCATAATTTTCAAAGGTCACATTTCCTGTTTTTCTTTTACTTATAGACAAAAACTTATCCTTATATCCAATCATGTGCTTGGAACATCCATTGTCTATATACCAAGGGTCTTTTTGTTTTTGAGCTGGAAGTACTAGACCACATTTTTCACTATCTTTATTTTTCCATGTGTTGACATTTATAGCTAAGGGTTTTATCCTTGGATCTTCTTTGTAATTCTTTAGATGGAAATTTGCAACTTTTTGGCCAAAGTTATGATAGTTATAACATTAGAGATCATTGCTAAATAGGTCAAAGTGATTGGTGCAACTTTGTCTACTCATTGGTTGTTTAGTTCTATGTTTCAAAGAATCTTTATTTCTTGATCTCCTTAGTTGTATGTGTCTAAACTTAATTTGATCATTTGCAATCTTATGACCAAAATTAGAGCAGTAAAAACAATAACCATGGAAGAAATTTTTGTACTTGAAGGATGACCTTCTTCTTGGAATTTGTTGCTCCATATTCTGATATCTTTTCTTTTTATCAGGGATCATCTTGTCATTATTATCTTTTGGTGTCAGAGTACTCATATGGTCTGATTGTCTACTGACTTGGAACTTGATCATATTTACTAGCTCTTTGGTTTCAGGCTGTTTGTTGCTTGAACTGCTTACATAGCCTAAACCAGTCTTCAACAAAGGTGATCTTTGTTTTCTTAGAATGTAGTTTAGTTTTGTTGAGGCTTTAATGCTTGGAATATTTTGGAGATACAATTCTTTAACCTTCTCCATCTCTTTTTTGGCTTTTACTACCTCTTCTTCCAAGGCTTCACATCTTGCATTCTTCTCTAATAACTGTTGTTTCAGAATGTCCTCTATTTTATTTCCCTCTTTTAATGCCACTTTTAGTAGGGAAAAGTCTTCACCATATTTTTTACTATCTTTCTTGAACTATATCAACATTTTTTTTTTCTTTTTATTCTTAAATTTGAGTATAGCAATTTCTTCTAGGGAACTGATTAGTTCTCCTTCCAAGTCAACCACAGATTCTTCATCATTAACATCACTTCCTTTTATTTTATTATCATAATCCACTTTGGACATAAGCATAAATTCATTAACCTTATCTTCATAAGAAGAATCACTATCTGTGTCTCTTGAAGAGTCATCATTGTTTACACAAATTTTTCTTTTTAACAAATCTATTGTATTTGTACTTCTCTTCACCTTCAACGTTCCATTCCTTCATCTTGTGTGGACACTTAGATGAAAAGTGACCTATATTTCCACAGTTAAAACATTTGAAGGGAAACTTACCTTAGTACTTGCCTGATCCTTTCTTTAGTCTTCTCACAAATTTTGATTCAATTTCATCAAATTCAAAATCCTCATTCTTATATGCTTTAAATGATGCTTCTCTAGAGGTGGGTTTATATTTACCTATCCTCATTTCATAAGCAGTCAGAGTTCATAGGATTTGGTCAATAGGCATAACTTTTAGATCATTAAGTTATTCTATAGCAGAGACCTTTGGGTTGAACCTATCTGGAAGAGATCTCCAAATTTTCTAAACTAAAGAGGCTTCCTCAATTTTTTCACCAAGTCCTTTCATTATATTTACTAGTTATTCATCTCTCAGAAAGTACTTACCAAAATTTTCATCCTCTTTCATCTTTAGTTGTTCAAACTATAATATGTCAGTTTGAAGCTTGGCACCCTTTACCTTCTCATTACCTTCATAATTCCTAATGATTTTGTCCCACATTTCTTTGGCAGATTCTAAGTGCATAACTTTTACAAATTCTTCTTCTGCAAGCCTACTCAATATAACATTCATAGAATTAGCATTGAAGCTGAATTCTATCTTGTCATCCTTAGAAGCTAGTACAACTGGCTTCACATAACCAGTCTCTACCACATCCCAGACATCTGCACCTAAAGCCATTATGTAGGCTCTCATCCTAACTTTCCAGAAGGCAAAGTTTGTTCCATTGAACAGGGGGGCTTATTGGTTGAATTTCCTTCATGGCTAGTCATTTTTAAGCTCTACGATCTACCCTTATATAAATGGAACCCGCTTTTATACCAACTGTTAGACAACTAAGAGGGGGGGTGAATCAATTGTTACTATTCTTAAACAATTATGCCCATTTTAAACTCATTACATAACACTCAATGATGATCACAATAATTTAGGGAAGTAAGCAATAGAGTATTCATCATCAATCACACACATGAAGTATACAAAAACATATATTTCTGAGGAAACCCATAAAGGGAGAAAACCTCTTCTTCTTCGAATGATAGGAAATCTTTTCATGTTTTGTACATCATCTATCTTTGGGAACCAACTCAATGTGAGTCTACCACTTATGTTTTACAAGATACAACTTGTTCAGAGCACCAACTCTTTGGTTTCTCTAGCACCCACTAGAAGGAAGCACCAAATCCTTGAGTGTTCCAGCACCAACTTCCAATCACACAGGAACCCACCTATATAACAAAGAACAATAGTTCTCCCTTGCACCAACCTACCACCCTGGTTGTTTTGGCTGCAACCAGATGGAAGTTACAACTCCCTGTGTATAAGCACCCACTTGAAACTCTAAGGACAACAATCCTCCCTAGCACCACCCTACCACCTTGAGATATAAATATTTTCTTTCTGAAATTTATTACAATGATACAGTATTTATCAATGGATTACCAGTCTCATCATTGTTTGGCTACACTACTCTACTCTTCTTGCATCAGTGTGTTCCTGATCGCATCTTCTTGCACTTAAGTTTTCATACAGTCTGTTGTTTTCACCATTTCTACTTTGCCCAGCTTATGTTCTTCATCTCTACATCTTTCACACTCTATTCCTGTTGTATTCTTGATCACATATAGTTCAAATTGTTTTACCTAGAAACAACAACCTACCTCTGTCACAACATGTTTCCTTTATTCCTTTTGTAATCATCCATTTCACTCCAAATCTACAACACCCATGTCGAGAATCTCATAACACTCAAGAGCCATGATTCCAATGACCGAGAACAATGATTCAGTTAGTGTAACTGAATAAAAAACCACAAGTTTAAACAACAACCCTTCGATCAGATTTGGTTTGTTCAATGTCGTTGGATTATACACGCAGGGGCTTTTTGACTTTTCAATGCGTAAGCTCCGATGTGAAGCCTAGCAGTGCTAGCTCCTTCCCCTATATTCCATTGATGTGACCTTAGGTGATGCTATCATGTGACCATGTGAATGTGGTCATGGCCAAAGTTGGTTTGAGATCAAGCTACTTTTCTCCCCACAATTTACCTCGAGCCTCCATAACGCAACCACACTTCTTGAAGCACGGCCGCTCTCCTCAGGATCTCCTTCTTCTACCTCGGCCCAAAGAACTCGAATGTTCTTCTAATTCCCTATCCAAAATTCTTCACCCACAACGACTCTTCAATGATCTCCCTTAACGGTCGGGAAATCAGAATTCGCGATTTCACGAATTCTATGTTCGCGTACCTTATGCCTCACGATTCCCTGAAACCCGATGTGGGTCAATCGTTGAATTTCTCCCCTCTGTTATCAGAATTCTCCCTATCGGGAAATCAATACTCGCGGCGTTAACTAATGGAATCTCCAACCTCCGAATCCCGATGTGCTGATACTCCAATGCACACGTGTGGATGGACCCTTCCACCTTCCGTCGCCTCTGTCAGGATTTTGGGATTCGCGGGATCGCGAATCCTGAGTCAAAGGACTCAGGAATTCCCTTTTCCTGATCCCCAATATTCCGCCACCTGTCTCCCACTAACTCCAAGCGTGGCCCACACGAACCTTCCATCGGGATGTCGCGTATTGCGATTTCAACCTGCAAGAGTTTCTTACCTCTAGAAACTTTGATATGTTGAATCCTGACTCCTCGGGATCTCCTGACATGCATCCTCCACAACGAATGGTTTTGATCCTATTTGGATATCGCTACTCGTGATATCGCGATCTTTGTTGCAATCTCTTGGAACTTCAACTCGCAATTACCTGATATGCGATGTCACGTACAGACCCAACGACTCCTTCTGCCTCAGATCGATAGCTCTTCTCCCTCCTGAGCTTCGAACACTCGGGTGTCCTCGTCGTAATCTCCCTACACCTCCATGAGATCTGACGATCCGTGGAGTTTCGTGAAACCTCCTCAAGGGATTCCAACTGTCCATTTTCTCTAATGGATTTCCATGGAATGAACCAAGTACTTCCTCCTCGAAGACTTATTTCCCTTCTCGCCAACCTGCGATGCTCCTGCAGCTTTCAATAGAAGCTTCCCTGTACTTATCCTTCGGTGAATTCGAAGGCCTACTCCTCCTGATCTTGTTCTCAATTCCTCAATTCCTTCTAAGGACTTCTTGCGCACACTCCTTGCGGCAACCCCTCAATCTCGATTGAGTGTTGAAGTCTCTCGACTCTGCGCACTCGTTGCAGCAGCAGCCTTTTTAAGTTCCTTGCTCATGTTCGCAACCTTGAGGCTTCCTTCAGCCTGAGCACTCCTTGCACGGAACTGTGCCTAACTGCACCTTCGCGATGAATGAGAACAAAAGCTAACTCTAAGTGAACCCTTCTGTCAATGCACTCCTTGTGGACGATTCGACTGCACTCCTTGCAGGAATCCTCTGGCTCAATTAGAGAAACAATTGAAACTCATTCACTCACCCTCTCAGAGTTCATTTCAACCATGAAATCACATACACAACATATAAAAGAAAATGCATGACAGGAATAAAATATTCATGAGCATAACATCAACACACAGAGAATAGACACATAACAATGGATTTGAATCAAAGCTTTCTTCTATTAATTCAATATCTATACATGGAGTGTTCTTTACACAGCTCTCTGCTTTCTCTTCTTGCTCTCTTGCGTCCACTATGTTACAATGGTGCAATGAGGGTGTCTATATCCATTTTCCCTCTCAGACTCTAAACTATCAAATCTAGAATTAAAAATCCTATCTACCAGCATTAACTAGTTTAAATGCCTCTTATATACTAAGGACGAGAGTGTAAGGCTCAAGGTCCAATACAATATACAAGTGTGCCATTTCTTAAATGACTCATTAAGATCTGCGCAACAGCCCCAAGGCCTTCTCAAAAATTGTGTTGGCTGGTCCAGCTGTCTTCCGCTCCACGCTGGCTCGCTTGATGGTTTCGGTGATGCTTCTGCATCATACTCCCTGGCTTGAAAAAATTTCATGGGCTCCTGTCCATGAGCTCCTGCATAGTCTGTCCATGCTTCTGTATCTCTTCTTCAGTCACCCAGCTTGCATCCTCCACTGTATGATTCTTCCACTTGACCAGATAATCGAAATATTCTTTTCTTCTGGTTTTATTGCCCATTCTCTTGTCTAATATGTACTCCATCTGTGGCTTTTCTTCAATCGACATCTTCTTCATCCACTAGATGATTGGTCGCTCGGTTGTAGTCTCTGCTTCTCCAGCCCTATATGGGTATAAATCTGTGACATTGAATATTGGAGATATCCCGATGCCATTCGGCAACTCGATCTCATAAGCGTTCTCTCCGAACTTCTTCAGGACTCTGCATGGTCCGATTTTCTTCATTTTGAGCTTGTTGTATGTTCCCCTCGGGAACCTTTCCTTCCTCAAATGTGCCAGGACTAGATCACCAACTTCAAACCGAAGTTGTCTCCGATGTTGATCTTCTCTGCACTTGTATTCTTGGTTTGAATCTATCAATCGCTGCTTCACCTGACTGTGAAGTTCTTTCATTGCCTCAGTGAATTCTTCTGCACTAGCGCTGCTAGTCACAGTTTGTTCTGAATCCCTCAGTTCGGACACTCCTCTCGGCTGCATTTCATATACAACCTGAAATGGACTCTTTCCTGTACTTCGATTCACTGAATCGTTGTATGCGAACTCTGCTTGTGGTAATATGCTATCCCAGCTGTTGTGGTGCTCTATCACCAAGCTCCTTAGTAAGTCTCCTAGACTTCTCTTGACCACCTCTGTTTCTCCATCCGTCTGAGGATGATAAGTAGAACTGAACACGAAGCTAGTTCCTAGCTTCTTCCATAGCGTCCTCCAGAAATGTCCAATGAATTTTGTGTCTTTGTCTGAGACTATGCTTCTCGGCAATCCATGGAGTCGAATGACCTCCTTGAAAAACAAATTCGTCATGTGAGTCGCATCAGTGGTCTTCTGGCATGGGATAAAATGTGACATTTTAGAAAACCTTTCCACTACCACAAAGATCAAATTAGCACCTCTTTGGGTCCTTGGTAAACCCAATACAAAATCCATGTTGATCACCTCCCATGGCCTTTCTAGTATGGGTAATGGTTGATAAAAACCTGCATTCTGCTTCCTCCCCTTCGAATGCTGGCAAACTCTGCATCTGTCAACAAAATTCTTGACATATTCTCGCATCCCTGGCCAAAAATATGACTCATTCAGCTTCGTGAATGTTTTTTCATGGCCAAAATGTCCTACTAAGCCTCCGCTGTGTTTCTCCTTCAACAGGTTCTCCCTCATGGAGAAATTTGGAATACACAATTGATTACCTCTAAAAAACAATCCTTCCTGGATCATATAATCTATCCAAGGGCTTCTGTCTCTGAGAACTAGATACTCATCTGCTTCATATGCTTCTCCAAAATCTGCATCTCCTGCATACATGTCCCTGAGATTTTCAAACCCCAATGTTTTGACTCGGAACTCCTGCAACAACAAACACTTCCTGCTCAAAGCATCAGCCACTTTGTTAGCAGTTACTGAAATGTGCTTAATCATAAATGTGAAATTATGCATATACTCTACCCATTTAGCATGTTTCTGATTCAACTTCTCTTGTTGAGTCACAAACTGCAATGCATGATTATCACTGTACAATACAAATTCCTTCGGGATCAAGTAATGCCTCCACCTCTTCAATGCCTGTATGATAGCATAGAATTCTTTATCATACGTGGAGTATTTCAGTTTTTCCTTATCAAGCTTCTCGCTGAAATATGCAACGGGTCTGTCTTCCTGACTTAAGACCGCTCCTACAGCAAATCCGCTTGCATCACATTTCACTTGAAATGTCTTCTGAAAATCCAGCAACACCAACACTGGTCGTTCCATTATCTTTTTCTTCAACAGATTGAAGCTCTTTTCAGCCTCTTCTGTCCAGTGAAAATATATATGTCGCTTCTTCACTGTGTCCATCATTGTTGCGCTAATTCCACTAAAATTCCTGATGAATTTCTGGTAGAAACTAGCCAGTCCATGAAAACTTCTCACCTCAAAAACATTTCTCGGTGATGGCCAATTTTTGATCACTTATACCTTATCTGGATCCATCCTCAACTCATTCGCCGAAATAACAAAACCCAAGTAAATGAGCTCTGTCTTCATAAATGAGGACTTCTTCATATTAATCAATAGCTTCTCCTGCTACAACTTCCTCATCACAATGGCTAAATGCTTCAAATGTTCAGCCTTGGTCTTGCTGAAGATCAGTATATCATCCAGATATACGATGACAAACTTCCCGATGAATTCCCTTAAGACTTCATTCATCAATCTCATAAAAGTACTTGGCGCATTCGTCAAGCCAAACGACATGACTAGCCATTCATACAGTCCTTTGTTAGTTTTGAAGGTTGTCTTCCACTCATCGCCTTCCCTCATGCGAATCTGGTGGTATCCGCTTTTCAGATCAATTTTTGAAAAATACTTTGCCCCACTCAGGCAATCCATCAGATCATCCATTCTCGGTAATGGAAACCTGTACCTGATGGTTATCTTGTTGATTTCCCTTGAGTCGATACACATTCTCCAGCCTCCGTCTTTCTTCGAACTGAGCACTATTGGAACAACACATGGGCTCAAACTTTCCCTGACCAATCCTTTGTCCAACAAGTCCTGGACCTGCTTCTTCACCTCTTCATTCTCTTGCGGCGTCAGCCTGTACGCGGCCTTGTTCGGTAAACTAGCTCCTGGTATGAGTTCTATGTGATGACTCACACTTCTCATCAGTGGCAACGAATGAGGTAATTCGTCCACCACGATGTCAGCAAACTCTTCCAGCAGTTCCTGAATCTCATTTGGTAGATCATCCATTCTTTTGCTAGTCAGAACAATTCTCAGCTTTTTGACCACAAAGAGTTGTGGATCTTCCTTATTTTCCATCTCTGTAAGAAGTTCCTTCCCACTCATGAGAAGTATTGTGTTGTTTACTTCCGGTTTCACCTCCTTATCCTTTATCGGAAGCAACCTGTGTGTCCTCCCATCCTTCTCTAGAGTATCTGTGTTCATTCTCCCATCATGAACCACATTTCTATCATATTGCCATGGTCTACCCAGCAATAAATGACATACATCCATGGGAATAACATCACAGAGTACGTTATCATTATATCCAACTATCTTGAATTCAACTAAACATTGTTTAGTGACACTCACCTGATGTCCCTTCTGTAGCCATGAAACTTTGTATGGACTCGGGTGAATAGTTGTCTCCAGCTCCAGCTTTTCCACCATCTTGGTTGAAACGAGATTATCCGTGCTACCACTGTCCACGATAACCTTTCATACCCAGTCCTTGGTCTTGCAAGCTATTCTGAACAGTCTGGTCCTTTGACCTGGGTCCTCCACCTCCTTTCTGGGTGTTAAGAGAACTTTACGCATCATCAGTGATCTTCTGCCTTCTACACCTTCTGTCTCAACATCCCGCTTCTGCGCCTCAGTGATGTGATCTTCTCCACTATCCTTCTTTTTCTCTGAACACTCAAACGACCTATGCCCATTTTTCCCACATGTGAAACATGTGATTTCTCCACCTCAGCCTCTTCCTCTACCTCTGGTTCGAGGAAAAATATTTGCGTCATCATAATCTCCCCTCTGTTCATTATGTTGTCCTCTCTATTTAACATATGGGTCCCTCCGTGAGGTACCACCTCTTTCAAATCTACCCTGAGGTTTCTTCCATTCCTCGTTGGGCTTCTGGTATTTATCCTGGGCAAATGCCTTCCCTCTGGGATGACTTCTACCTCGCCCTCACTGACCTTGCTTACAACTCAGCTTCTCTTCTACTTTCAAAGCCATCTGGTAAGCATCCTCCACCATCCTGATGGTAACCATACTCAATTCATCCTGAATTTCGTATCTCAGACCATTCATATATCTGGCAACCTTCTCATCATCGCTCTCCCGATGACCTGCTCTGATGTTCATTTGATAGAATTCCTCAGTGTATTCTTTCACTGTCATCAACTTCTGTCTTAGGTTCTGCATCCTCCTGAACAGAGTAATTTGATAGTCTCTTGGGATGAACTTCACCTTCATCTTCGTGATCATCCGATCCCAAATCTTGATCTTCTACTTTCCTTTGCAACGTCTGTCAGCTTTTAGCTCGTCCCACCACAATGTTGCATGTCCTTTCAAGCGCATGACAGCATGCCTGACCTTCTTATCCTCTCCTATATCTTCATAATCAAAGTAGGTGTCAAGAGCTCTAATCCAATCCAGTAGCTCTTCTGCATTAAGATTCCCCTCATAGATTGGAATGTCCATCTTTGCCTTCGCACCCATTCTGGTGATAACTTTTATCAACTGCTCAGTTGATGCATCCTCGGCTGCAACTTCCTCCTCACGTTTAGCTTTAATTTCATCCTTGGAATCACTTAGATCCCCTACACTAGTTGTGCGTCTTTGAGCTGTCTCCATCTCCTCAAGCCTTGCTCGAAGATCTCTCATCTGTCTCTCCATTTTTGGATTTCCTGCTGGCCTACCTCTTCTTCGTACCTCCCTATCCTCTGGACCAGGTGATTGTCTTTCTCTTCTGGGTGGCATGGTGAATTTTCTCTCTCTCTGCTACAAGAAAAAAAGAGTTAAACCTGCTCTGATACCAAACCTAACGCAACCGCACTCGTCGGAGCACGACCGCTCTCCTCAGGATCTCCTTCTTCTACCTCGGCCTGAAGAAATCGAATGTTCTTCTAATTCCCTATCCAGAATTCTTCACCCAAAGTGACTCTTCAATGATCTCCCTTAACGGTCGGGAAATCATAATTCATGATTTCGCGAATTCTATGTTTGTGTACCTTATGCCTCACGATTCCCTGAAACCCGATGTGGGTCAATCATTGAATTTCTCCCCTCTGTTATCGGAGTTCTCCCTATCAGGAAATCGATACTCGCGATGTTAACTAATGGAATCTCCAACCTCCGAATCTCGATGTGTTGATACTCTGATGCACACGTGTGGATGGACCCTTCCACCTTCCGTCACCTCTGTCAGGATTTCGAGATTCGTGGGATCACGAATCCTGAGTCAAAGAACTCAGGACTTCCCTTTTCCCAATCCCCGATATTTCGCCACCTGTCTCCCACTAACTCCGGGCGTGACCCACACGACCCTTTCGTCGGGATGTCGCGTATCGCGATTTCAACCTGCAAGAGTTTCTTACCTCCGGAGACTTCGATATGTCGAATCCTGACTCCTCGGGATCTCCTGACACGCGTCCTCCACAATGAATAATTTTGATCCTATCGGGATATCGCTACTCGCGATATCACGATCTTTGTTGCAATCTCTTGGAACTTCAACTCGTGATTACTCGATATGTGATGTCACGTGTAGACCCAACAGCTCCTTCTACCTCAGATCGACGGCTCTTCTCCCTCCTGAGCTTTGAACACTCGGGTGTCCTCGTCGTAATCTCCCTGCACCTCCGTGATATCTGACGATCCACGGAGTTTCGCGAAACCTCCTCAAGGGATTCCGACCGTCCGTTTTCTCTAATGGATTTCCATGGAATGAACCAAGTACTTCCTCCTCGAAGAATTATTTCCTTGCTCACCAACCTGCAACGCTCCTGCAACTTTCAATAGCAGCTTCCCTGCACTTATCCTTTGGTGAATTCGAAGGCCTACTCCTCCTGATCTTGTTCTCGATTCCTCAATTCCTTCTGAGGACTTCTTGCACACACTCCTTGTGAAAACCCCTCAACCTCGATTTAGTGTTGAAGTCTCTCGACTCTGCACACTCCTTGCAGCAGCAGCCTTTTTAAGTTCCTTGCTCAGGTTCGCAACCCTGAGGCTTCCTTCAGCCTGCGCACTCCTTGAATGGCACTGTGCCTAACTACACCTTCACGATGAATGAGAAAAAAAGCTAACTCTAAGTGAACCCTTCTGNGTCAACGCACTCCTTGCGGACGATTCGACTGCACTCCTTGCAGGAATCCTCTGGCTCAATTAGAGAAACAATTGAAACTCATTCACTCACCCTCTCAGAGTTCATTTCAACCATGAAATCACATACACAACATATAAAAGCAAATGCATGATAGGAAGAAAATATTCATGAGCATAACATCAACACACAGAGAATAGACACATAACCATGGATTTGAATCAGAGCTTTCTTCTATTAATTCAATATCTGTACATGGAGTGTTATTTACACATCTCTCTGCTTTCTCTTCTTGCTCTCTTGCTTCCACTATGTTACAATGGTGAAATGAGGGCGTCTATATCTGTTTTCCTTCTCGGACTCTAAACTATCAAATCTAGAATTAAAAATCCTATCTACCATCATTAACTAGATTAAATGCCTCCTATCTACTAAGGATGAGAGCTTAAGGCTCAAGGTCCAATACAATATACAAGTGCGCCATTTCTTAAATGACTCATTAAGATCTGCGCAACAGCCCCAAGGCCTTCTCAAAAATTGTGCTGGCTAGTCTAGCTGTCTTTCTCTCCATGCTGGCTCGCTTGATGGTTTCGATGATGATCCTGCATCACTCCACGTCTCCTTTCTCCAAAACCGTGGTTTCGATTGTGGCTCGCCTTTAGTAAATTAACTTCCAATCAATTTTTGGTGCTGAAATCAGGTGTGATTGTTGATCTCATGGTCTCTGACAGATACCTTTAATTAATGTCTGTGATCTATCATCTTTCCTTCCTATTATCTAGATCCACGCCCTCCTAAGTCTTAACGACCAAGTGACGTGTGGCCCTCCAAACCAATGGATGAGATCGATTTCTCCTTTCAGGATTTGAGAATGTCAATTCTCAAACTCTTCTTTCTCCGTGGTGCTTCCACCCAAAATTCATGATCTATCGACACGTGGTCTTCTCAAATAAATGGTCACAATCCCTTCGGGTACTCGGGGTTCAAAAATATCAACTTTCCTTGCTCTTTTTTTCCCGGAGTGTTCCAACTGGAGTACTCAATATGTTGATGTTTGTCATCCTACAAATTGACGATCCTCATCTCCTTCAGCTCTTCAAGATTCAGGTATTTCAAAACTGAACTTCTCTTCCATCACTTTCTCCTGGAGTGCTTTTCTCTGAACTGCACAGATTTTTTCCACATGTCCTTCTAGAAACTGATGCCCTAGATCTTGTTCAGCACTCAGGTCTTTGATGATCTGGTTTCCTTCCCAACCACAAAATTCTAAAGTGATTCACTCCAGAGTTTTGGATGATGCACCACCTGTCAATCTTGACAATGCATAGTACCTTCTTACTTCAGGACTTCGGTACTTTGACAAGTCCACTCTCCTATGCTCATCGATAGGTTTAACCTTTGTGCCTTTGTCTCTAGATCTGACCATTGATCCTCGACACTCAAATCTAATGGATTAAACATTTACTTTTTATGGATCTAACAATTGTCCTAACTCTCGAAATGTACCTATGATCGACAACTGAGAGCGACTTCAAACCAAATTAAATCCTTCAAGACTTCAGGACTTTTGACATTTGATGGTGATGAAACTCCCAAATTAAATCTCCCTAAGTGATATCTCTTGTTTATGTCACTTTTTGATGTGTCACGAGATAAGTAGCTACCACGTGTCACTCAGATTCATGATTTGCATGTACCTGAATTGTCGATTCAACTTGACACTTGTCATTTTATGATTGTGCCATGTGTACTTGCTAATGTGATATTCTGACATGGTATGCCAACTTTCTCTGCCACATGTCCTTGTAGACATGGTCTACTAACATGGTTCTCCCTAATCTAACAATCATCACATTTTCACCAGATCTGATGGTCCTTATTCATTTTAGATTTAGGGCTTTGGGTAATTCGAATTTCAAGTTGCCAATTTTTCCGAAGTGAGATTCCCTGAACAATAACCTCCTCACAAATTTTGACGTGAGAATTTTTTTTTTCATCGATCATGTTCTTATATCGATGGCTCTATGTATCTTCGGTGCTACTCTTCTAGCTTATCCTGTCCTTCCACTTAAAAGTGATTCAATGGTCATGAAGACACTCGAAGTAGATCAATTATCAAGGATGGTTGTGGAACCACAACTTTTGAGTGATTTAACTCATCACCAAAACTTTTCAATTTGATGTTGTGTGATGTTGGTGAGTCAACCACAATCGTCGATATCCGAGGCTATAAGGTCTGACAGTCTTGGTCTGACAGTCTTGACTAATTGCGGGATTGGAAATAACACAATATTTAATTCTCCTTTTGATCTCTGCAATTTATCCATTTCATTGATATGGTAATTGTGCATCTTATGGTCATGACTTAATCTAAATTAATATGATCATTTATTAGATCAACCACAGTCGTCGATATTTGGGTTTATGAGATTGAACGATCTAGACCAATTGCAGGATTAGAACTAGTGTGTTGTTTAATTCTTCTTTCGATCTTCGCGATTCATCCCTGTCGTTGATCTGGCTTGCATATATAACGGTCATGATCCTCCAATGATCCTCAAGCCCACGATTACTCATATGACTGATGTCTGTAATATTATACAATCAACACAGTCAATTTCTTGATTGGACGACTGCTGAGGGTTATCATTCTAAGCTTATGCTTTTGCTTCTGATCTTTGATCTCTACATATTATTCGCTTCTCCTCTCAACTTATGATTTTCATGTTTTCCATCATCATTGTTGTTCTATACATCAATGAAAAGCACACTCTTCTTGTAAAAACATGCCAACACCTAATTCAAATCCCTAACACTAAACTAGTTGGTTGACCCTACGAAGATAAAAAGTTTAGTTAATATTACATTTAACATTCTTTATAATAGCTTGATTTACTCAATATATATGGCGGTGAAACTAGTGATGTTATAAGAGACGAAAAAGAGGAGAAAAATATGAAACTTGAAAGAAAAATTACTTCTAATCAAAAGAAAATTTTTACAACTAACTCTTTGAAACCAACTTTTCTTTAACTAACTTTTTCAAGATCTTGAAAATAAAACCTAAAATGTATTTTCGCTTGCCTACAAGATACTTATGTTTCAATAAATCAATAAAGAACTTAAAAAAATACTTTTTCTCCTTTCTATCAAATAACCAATTCTAACTACTTTCCCAAATTGAAAAGAATTTTTTTTTTATGAAATTCCTTTAAACAAAAAAATGAAGTAAATCTTTTTATCTTTTTTTAAAATCAAGTGAAAGGGGTAAAATAACACTAAAACAAGACTGAAAGAGATCTTTGGACCACTGTGGATCACAGGGAATCACTGATGAAACTAAGAAGGCAGATCTACAATTCAAAAACTTGCTTAAAACTATTTCAAAAGTAAACACAAGAAAATCAAGAAGACAAGTAAACTGGACTCTAAACCCAGGATATGGTTGTAAAATAGAGACTCTGGACTGATCCAAGAAGCCATGAGAAGTGTGGACTTCAATCAAGAAAGAGGCCAACTCCCTCCTTTTCAAAAAATTTCTTGAAACAAAGATGTGGGATGTTGCATCAACAACTTGCATATATATGTGGGTTGTTTACTAAGAAGAGCATGTATGTATGCGGGTTGACTTAAAACAGGGCCCATACACCTTTGTATCTTTCCAAAAAAATAAAAGATCAAATAGACTTACAGGGTAGGGACAAATGGTCTATCACCAGAAGGTGACCAGAATCCCTT
>JASDQU010882570.1:0-13761 GCA_032191745.1 Picea mariana | reverse complement strand
CATTTTTAAAGAATGTTATTACGGTGTTTTTTTTTTTTAAGTAAAAAAGGGTGTTTCCTATTACTGTGCTATTATAGTACAAAAATGCCACATGTCATCAGTCTGCCACCTGTTCCACCAAATTAGCGGAAACCAGAATAGGTGGAAAACTGTGATACTTTTTTTCCAGAGAGTTATCCTCCATCTTCCCTACCAAATGGAAACCAGAGCAAGTGGTGGATTCACATTCTTACAAAATTGTTCTATAATCCTAATACAATCTAGCAATTTAGAAAATAAAACAAAATTGTAAAATTGTGTCTTCCTAGTACAAATATTTGGGTGAGAAGTGTGCAAGGAACCCATAACAAAGAACCATAAATTAACCATTAGGACCTGGGGGTATATCATCTGGTGATCTAGTGAGAGGGTCGTCCCTTGGTTGGAGTACAAAAGGCTTCACGTAGGTCGGGAAATGCTGGTTAGTAGGTGCATTCTAGAATGTGTTATACAACATATCAATCCAATGACTCATGAGGGTGTCCTAGTGAAGTTGGTCTTCTATTTGGCTCCATAGCTCAAAAATGACCTCTAGCGGCTCTGGGATGAAGAGTGGAGGCAGAGCAAGGCATAAATCAGGGATTGCAGAGAGCGGTGGAGGTGACAAGATTGGTGTCCCCCTTGCTCAATGTCCCTGTCCTCCAGCTCAATGCTAGTGTCCTCCATCTTAACTGTCTTTGTTGTGGTATTGCCTTTGTTGTCGCCTTTGTTGTTGGTTTCCTTAGTACAAACACTTGAGTCCAAGTGGAGGAATCCCCTGGGAATTACTCCTTGACGATGTAGGTGGCACCTTCCATGGAAGCCTGGGCACTAATACTCACTATGTGGTCACCGGGGAGCTGCAAGTCATCTAGAACAGTGAAGAGGAGAGATTTTGAAGGAACATGTATGGGTTCTTCTAGAATCACCTCCTCAACATACACCATTGGTGGTGTCCTAGAACTCTCTATTCGTTGAGTTCGGGCTATGGAAAAGGCTCATTCTAGTTGCTGCACCCATCTTTGTCATGTGGCATAGCTATACAAGGCTGGGTTGCACCTCAACTTCCCCCTCTCCCTTGGCATGGCTAGGCCACGAGGGATGGAAATTCTCTGAGTAATGGTGATGAAGACCTACTTCTCACAGGTTCCTTTCACAGAGCAAGAAGAATAGAAGAGCATGAGGGAGAAGTGATACCAACCAGTGCCGAGCAAGAAAGTTAACCTTTGGGCTAACATGATTCTCATCCTCACCCAAGCTCTGCAATTAAATCTCATAGCCACTATAATCCTAACTCATGGGAGCTGTCCTCACATCCTTTGTGGGAATTAATGGTTGCCCTTCATTCAAGACTGAAGTGAAGGGAAAAGGCCTGCCATATTTATGGTTTGAGGCTTGGATAGGCTACATGGCCTCCCATTGTTGCATGGCACCCCATCTGGGAGTTATTACGGTGCAGTTATTGATGTAACACACTAGTATTTATTTCTTGGTGAATGAAAATAAAATCGGATTGCCTCTCAATGAAAACATAATTCCCTCTCCCTCTCCCTCTCCCTCACCTCTCAATCCCATAAAAAATTGTACAGGTCAATCCTCTGCTACTTCTATTGTTCTCTCTGTCGACGTCTATGTATGATTAAGATTATGGTTGGTAAATATTTTTTATTTAACACTTGTACGGTGCGTTAAATAATTAGCTGCATCGATGAATATTTATTTATTGAGCACACCGATTTATATTTTTTTCGAAAACCTATCCACAGTTCGGTGTTTTTGGGAGCAATCATCCATCTCGGTGCACTTATTTATGCAGCGTACGATCGTATATAAAATTTTAAAAAATAATCCTGCAACGATGCATAATTTTTTAGAGCAACTGTTTGCCCCAGTGCGTCATTATTTTCGTAGTGCACCGGATAATATTTTTTTATTTGAAATAACCTTTCTACGGTGCACTAGTTTTGAGGGAAATGATGCACATGTTGTATAAAACACACCAGTGCATTATGTACTTATAAAATCACTGGTGTAAAGCATCCACTAAAAACTTCGCCCACTCGCCTCCTCTAGTATCATCTGCTATAAACAAATTTTTGGGCTATTTTTGTAGGGGCGTCCGCAAAAAACTCTGCTAGAGGGTCTTTTAATTGTAGTTCATTTTTATTTCTAACTTGAATTAAATTAGAAACCCATTGTCAATGCCTAACTAGAAAGATAATTTTGTCTTGTAACAATTTGTATTTATTTATTTATTTGAGGTTCAATATTAAGATGATTTTTCC
The DNA here is from genome assembly GCA_032191745.1 of Picea mariana. NCBI lineage: Eukaryota > Viridiplantae > Streptophyta > Pinopsida > Pinales > Pinaceae > Picea > Picea mariana. The sequence continues at coordinate 11,458 of JASDQU010882570.1, read as the reverse complement.
TGAGTTTTTATTGTACAAGATTAGCATCATTTCTAGTGGGAATGAAATGTTGGATGATTTTAGTATCATATACTTTGATATCATCATAATTCCATGAAAATATGTCCTTATATTCCTTAACATTTTTTATGAAAGCACTACTCTTTGAAGGGGAGAAATTTATTCGTAGATTGAATTTTTCGGGGTTTTGTTCAGTTCCTAAATTTATTACTTCATATTGCATTGAGTAACTATTATTTTTACAATTTTTTTTTAATTTTGAATTTATCTCGAAAATCATAATTTTTTTCTAAATTTACTACTTTTTTGGAATTCCATTTTCTTCATATGACACATTACCTAGAGAAACCTCATTTATTTACTGATTGTGTTGATCTTCATCAATGAAAGAATATTTGAAGGTAACATTTTCTGGCACTAAGGGCATGTTAATTGGGAAGCTACATTAGCAAGAAGATCTTCTTCAACATTTAGGGTCCAAGGCACAAATACAATATCAAAAGCTTAAAAATCGTCAATCAAATTCATTAACTTATGTTGGTAGTTTTTAAGGAAATTAGAAATAGGATGTATCATTTTCTTTACCTATTTGGTTATGATTTATGAATCATCGACTACACTTATTGCTTTAATTTTTGAGATCTATTTATTTTCTTAGGCCTTGAATAAGAGCCTTATATTTTGCAACATTATTGGTGCAATCAAATTCTAGTGTACATGGCATCAAAGATTTATTCCCCGAAGGATCCTTGAGAATTCATCCATCATCTGCACCTTCATTTGATTTAGAACCATCAAAATAAAAATTCCAACATTCCTTTTTTTTAACCAAATCAACAATTTCCATTTTTAAACAATGAGTTTTAAGAACTTGGGTGAAATGTAGAATTTTAGAATGGAAATCTGATTCAAGAAAAGGTGAAAGTTTTGTAGGGAAATTACCGAAGAATGAGTCAATGCAAAAATTCCCCAATGTAGATTCTATAAATCAGATGGGTTCATTGGGATCATTCAAATTTGTGATAGTATATTTCATGTGATTTTCTCATTCTACCTTTATTTAATTTGGTCAACCGTTGAAAGGTAAGCAAATATGTGACCAATTAGTTAAAAACTACCGATATAAATTTTTTGACCAATCCCTACTTAAAACTAAATTTTATGCTTCAGGAATGCCAACTATTACGATGCCAATCTTTTGATGAAAATTTAGATTCGAAGACAACCTAATAAAAACATTTTTTTAATTCTCCTATAACTTTAACATTTGACCTGTCCAATTGTACAATATGAATAGAAGACTTCTTAGGATCTTTGTTTAACTTCTTGCACACCGAATAAGGCATGAAATTAGATGAATCCCATGAATATACTAAAAACTTATGCACATTCATGTTAAAAATATCAAAGGTCAGGAGAAAAATAGGAGTATGTGAACTAGATCTATTTCCAATTAAAGCATCATTCACATTAGATGAAACTTTTTGAGCAGATTTCTCTTTTTAAAAACTTGATTGCAAGGTATGAATCAACTTATTATGTTGTGTTATTTTGGTTAATTAATAAAGAGAAATATTATCTCTATTCTTTTTCATATCTTCTACAATATCGTAATATAGAGAATAAGAAACAATAGTTGGTTTATTCTGAGAAGAACTTACTTTATTTGAAGAAACATTTTTTTTGGAAGAGGAAGGAGTAGTTTTGTTTTCATAAGTGGAAGGAATACCTTTAATTCTGGTTTGAGCAATAAACATTTCTTCAAATATATATTCTTCATCATCATCATCAATTATCCCAGGAGAAACATCCCATTGGACATTGATCGATGAATCAACTTTTTGATCATCCCTTAGCTCATCCTGGCCTTTTTATCCATCCTCATCTCCTTCCTTTGCGACAAATACTTTAAACATGTTAACAAATTCTAGATAGATTCTTTCTCAATAATTAACTTCATGTGCTCGACAATATTGATCTTGATTAAATTATTCAATGTGTATTTATTCAGGGGGAGTGTTTGGATTAATAGGAGGTGGAGGATTTCTTCTAAAAGGAGGCTTTCAAGGTCTCTTGTCAGATGAACTTTCTCTTGAATTTTTCTTAAGATCTACAATATCATTAGTCAATTTTTAAATCATTCTTTGAAGACTATCTATATCAAATGTTTCTTTGTATTTCTTCTCCTATGATGTTTTAATTAAATTTTTTCTCTTAGCCAATGAAAAAGTTATTTTTTCTTCAGATGGATATTTATTGGCGATTCTTTCTCTACATCTAGTGTTTCTTTGAATGTTTCTGCTAAAGTTTGTTTACCGCCTGCTGGAACAAATATTGAAATTTTGGCTTTCGGTAGCTTAGGAGGAAAATTTTTATAGTGTTTAGCTACCAAAAGTGCAGACTTTCGGTAGCTTAAATCTCGGGTTTCATATGCCATTAGGTGCCGAAAGTGTATTGGTTGAGACCAAGTGTTCAAGCGCCATGCATCAAGCCACATGGAGGAAGAGCTCACAAGTAGGCATGAAACGAATGCAATAAATGGCATAAAATCACTATAATAGGGTTTAACATAAATTCCATGTCACCATTTCGGGGTTTCAACCATCGGAGGTTTGGCCGACGTAAAGATTTTAACCACTGCTCTGTTTCTCGAAACCCGAAATCCTAAAATCAGGGTTTCGGGACTTTCGGTGGCTTACGACACTCTTAAATCTCACTATTAGCCACCGAAATCCAGGAATTTCGGTAGCTAAGATACCCTTTTTTTCGGCCTGATAGCCACCGAAATCGTAGATTTTTTCCAGGGACTAAATTGCCTTATCAAAAGTCAGTTTTCTCAGTCATGGAGAGGCCGTTTTGTGCACTCAAATGGTCAATTGACATATACAAATCCTAATATTTCCAGTGGTGCATTCATATTTTCATTTGTAGCTTGGGAAGGCAGTCACAAGTCCCCTACAAGATGAGGTTTGTTTTTAGAAATGTGGCATTTTTTATTGTGTTGAGTCATCATTTTCAAATGATGATTCTGAGTGACTGGAATATCATTTTGTGAAAAGGTCGGAGGTTTTTGTGCCTAACACATCATAGAAAAATAAACTCTCTAATTTTTCCTACAGGTGTCACATATTGGGAGAATCAAATCCATCTTCGAGCCCTAATTTTCGGATCTCATATTTTCCTGTTTTGACACATGTTTGTAAAATGCAGATCTGGGGAAAATGGAAATGGATATCAAGGAACTGAGAGAGGTTTTTTCTCAGTACCAAAATATGCAAAAAATGCTCTTTCAATTTATACACAGTTGTCATGATTCGAGAGATACAAAACCATAAATGTAGCCACAGTTTTCAGCAGTTTGGTTTGTTTTCTAATGGCAGAAAGTTTCCAAAATTGATGGTAATTGTTGTTGTCTTTTGGGAGGATTTCGACCTCAATACCTACATGAGATACTGATTCATTTCCAGATGGATTTCTTTGTAATTTGAATTGTTTTTCAGTTACTCGAAAGGGGTCAAAAGACTTATATTATTGTATCTTCTTGAAGAAGAAAAAGGGGGGTGGGGTGGGGGGGGAAGACACACAGGAGTAGTACTCCTGGGCTGTAGCTTTCATTTTCAATTTAATAAAAGATTGCAGAAGCATGTTTTATCCATATCATAGATTCTTGTGATATTTCTTGTAGAGTTTGTCCATTTTCTTAGTTTCAATATCACTCCATCTATCTTTTCTTCTCGATTTGTAACTATTTTGTAATAGGATTCATCCTCTGTTAGATGCTCTGTTGTAGACTGGTTATAGGTTGTTTCTTGTAGAGATCAAGGTTCATAATTCATCCTCTTCTAGATGCTCTGTCCCAACCATCTTTTTCCGCTGATTTATGCTTGGAATGCACTCATCACTAAATGCTCCTTGTATATTGATATGTTTTCTCTTTATTCTACTGCCATACTTTTATAAATCCTTCTCTTAATAATCGGCTTCTACCTCACCTCTGTTCCATGGATTTCCATTTCCGAAACTCTCTTATTATTTACTTGATTATTTGACTCCATGCCCAATGGACTACCTCCCGATCCAACCCATCAGCCCTAAAAACCTTAAAATTGTTTGTTACCCACAGATCTGCCCGATGTTAAGCTTATTGGATATACTATCATGACATATATTCGAGAGATCCCTCTTGGGTTGGAAGGGGTAGCTTCTAATCAAAAGTGGTTCGTGATTATCTCAGAATTTACTTGCACGCAACCCAAATCAAGTTCTGAGTGATAACTTATTTTTTCATTTAAAATGTGCTAAGGCTTGGCTCAATTATAGCCTAGAGTCGACTATTGTGACAACATTTTTTGGCGTTGCTGCTGGGGACGGAGGATGAAGTTATCTTCCCTGGGATACGACAAAGTTCAGATCTATCTCTTGATGGTGAACAAGGGATAGGCATTCAATTGGCTGTGATCATTCACCTGGCGACTCCTTGGTTCGTAGGCTCTACATGATTTTGCTGGCGAATCCACTGGTCCCAAATGTTGAATTCGTTCACTGCTTGAATTGCTGCAAGGTTTGCTCCTCTGGACTTTACAAATGTTTATGGCTTTCCAAACACTATTACAGACATTAAAATTTGGGAAGATGTCCTTCCTAAATTTGGAGAATATGAGGACGACAATCCCGCTGAACACTTTTTTGAATTCCACAAGCTCATGGAGAAATTAAATGTACATCATGAAGATGTCCTCATGAAATTTTTTATGTTTTCATTGGAAAAAGATGCTAGACTCTGGTATAAATCTTTACCCCATTCCATTATTCCTTCATTGAAAGATTTTCACATACTTTTTCTTCAACATTGTAAAATAATCTATTCAGCTGAAATACTTTTTGAAGATTGTTGTAATATAGAATTCATAAGACAAAATGATCAAACAAATCCTCTTGAAGAGGAGGAAGAAATATCAAAAATTTCTCAAGTTGATGAAGATGATCAATATGAGGAAGAGTTGGCTCATAAAGAAGCTAGATCTTGTGAACATACGCAAGAAGAAAATATTCAACATCACGATCAACCTGCAGAAGAAGAGATAGACCTACTCCTGAACAACTATGTTACAGCCCCTACTCACATAGATTTGCAACTTTCACAGAGTCCCAGATATGAGTGTCAAACTTCTTCCATTTCTGAAGATGTAAATCTGCTTTTAAATGATGACGGTCATGTATTTGATGGAACTTTACAGGAAGTTAGTGAACCTATTTATGATGATTTCCTACCAGGAGATTAGATTTTAGACTCTGTTTTGTTTCGTGAAAAAAATATGGTTGCCATGTTTAATGATCCTGAAGAAAGTTTGTTGTTCGAGAATGCTTTAGACTGTGATTTCCAGAAGTATGATTATGAAATAAATAGTATGCCAGAGATAGTAACAGAGTTTCCTTTGCTTGAGAGATCCACAATTGATGTCCTGAGTTTTTGTTTGACTGATGACCCTCTTGAGTTATCTGATGAACCTAAATATGATGAGTATAGTGATGATTATTTCATCGTTTCTGTAGAACAACTTGTTGCAGATTTTTCATGGAGGGATGAGGGTCTTCAGACAAGATTGTGCCATGATTTTGGAGATGCCATTGCAGATGATCTTGAAGGGTTCTTAGATATTCTCTTCGAGAATGATCCTGAGCATTATAAATCAGAAGATAGAGTAGTCTTGGATGTTTTAAAACCTCAGGACCATATATTTTTCCAAGATCCTTTTGCTAATATTTTAGATTCATTTAATGGAGGAGTATGCTATGTCATGGATATTTTGTCACAAGAATCAATGAAAGGTTCGAAATTTCATGATCACCAACAGGTCAAATTGGAGTTGTTAGTTTCCTTTTTTATCCTACTCAAATAAAGTGTGAGAAAATTTCAAATAAGTAGACAATTATTGGATTGGCTTCACTGGCATTTTCCGTATCATTTGATTCAGTGGGAATTTTTTAGTAGTTAGAGTAGGTGATGTATATAAATAAGCTTGAATTTGAGCATTATATTACAACAATGGTTTTTAATATGTTTTCAATTTAGTTTTGAATCCAGTATGGTTTTGTTTTAAAGAATTACGACTCCATAGCCCAATGAATGAAAAAGTGGTTTTTGTTTCGTAAAGATGCAAGTAAAGTGACAGGGTTCAGAGTTTGATAAGGATGATTTCAGGTCGCCCAATGGATGAAGGCACGTGTTCTACTGTTCCTGGCACTTTACAGGAAAGCACCATCCCTAGATGGAGCCTATGTTGGAACAAATATTGAAATTTTGGCTTTCGGTAGCTTAGGAGGAAAAAATTTATAATGTTTAGCTACCAAAAGTGCAGACTTTCGGTAGCTTAAATCTCGGGTTTCATATGCCATTAGTTGCCGAAAGTGTATTGGTCGAGACCAAGCGTTCAAGCACCATGCATCAAGCCACATGGAGGAAGAGCTCATGATTAGGCATGAAAAGAATGCAATAAATGACATAAAATCACATAATAGGGTTTAACATAAATGCTACATCACCATTTCAGGGTTTTGGCCATCGGAGGTTTGGCCGACGTAAAGATTTTAACTACTGCTTTGTTTCTCGAAACTCAAAATCCTAAAATCAGGGCTTCAGGACTTTTAGTGGATTACGACACTCTGAAATCGAACTATTAGCCACCGAAATCCAAGACTTTTGGCAGCTAAGATACCCTTGTTTTCGACCTGATAGCCACCGAAATCACAGATTTTTTCCAGTGACTAAACTGCCTTATCAAAAGTCATTTTTCTCAGCCATGGAGAGGTCGTTTTGTGCACTCAAATGGTCGATTGATATATAAATATCCTAATATTTCTAGTGGTGCATTCAGATTTTCATTTGGATCTTGGGAAGGCAGTCACAAGTCCCCTGCAAGATGAGGTTCATTTTCAGAAATGTGGAGCTTTTTACTATGCTGAGTCATCATTTTAAAATGATGGTTTTGAGTGATTGGAATATCATTTTGAGAAACGGTAGGAGGTTTTTGTGCCTAACACATCATAGATAAATAACCTCTCTTAGTTTTCCTACAGGTGTCACATATTGGGAGAATTGAATCCATCTCCAAGCCCTAATTTTCGAATCTCATATTTTTCTGTTTTCACACATGTTTGTAAAATGTAGATATGGGGAAAATGGAAATGGATCTCAGGGAACTAAGAGAGGTTTTTGCTCACAACAATAATATTCACAAAATACTCTTTCATTTTATACACAGGTGTCATGATTCGAGAGATACAAAACCATAACCACAGCCACATTTTTCAGTAGTTTGGTCTGTTTTCTAATGGCAAAAAGTTTCTGAAATTGATGGTAACTGTTGTTGTCTTTTGGGAGGATTTCCACCTCAATACCTACATGAGATATCGATTAATTTCTAGAGGTATTTTTTTGTAATTCGAATAATTTTTCAGTTATTCAAAATGAGGCAAAAGACTTATATTATTGTATCTTCTTGAAGAAGAAAAAGTGGGGGGAGGGGGGTAAGACACACAGGAGTAGTACTCCTGAGCTGTAGCTTTCATTTTCAATTTAATAAAAGATTGTAGAAGCATGTTTTATCCATATCATAGATTCTTGTGATGTTGCTTGCAGATTTTGTCCATTTTCTTACTTTCAATATCACTCCATCTATCTTTTCTTCTCGATTTGTAACTATTTTGTAATAGAATTCATCCTCTGTTAGATTCTCTATTGCAGACTAGTTATAGGTTGTTTCTTGTAGAGATCAAGGTTTAGAATTCATCCTCTTCTATATGCTCTGTCCCAACCATCATTTTCCACTGATTTATGCTTGGAATTCACTCATCACTAAGTGCTCCTTGTGTATTGATATGTTTTCTCTTTATTCTGCTGCAATACTTTTATAAATCCTTCTCTTTGTAATTGGCTTCTACCTCGGCTCTGTTCCATGGATTTCCATTTCTTAAACACTCTTATTATTTACTTGATTATTTGACTCCATGCCCAATGGACTACCTCCCGGTCCAACCCATTAGCCCTAAAAACCTCAAAACTGTTTGTTACCCACAGATCTACTCATTGTTAAGCTTATTGGATATCCTATCATGACATATATTTTGAGAGATCCCTCTCAGGTTGGAAGGGGAAGATTCTAATCAAAATTGGTTCATGGTTATCTCAGAATTTACTTGCACGCAACCCAAATCAAGTTCTGAGTGATAACTTATTTTTTCATTTAAAATGTGCTAAGGCTTGGCTCAATTACAGCCTAGATTCAACTCTTGCAACAACATTTGTTGGCGCCACTGCCGGGGATGGAGGATGAAGTTATCTTCCATGGGATACGAAAAAGTTCAGATCTATCTCTTGATGGTGAACAAGGGATAGGCATTCAATTGGTTCTGATCATTCACCTGGCAACTCCTTGGTTCGTAGACTCTACATGATTTTGCTGGCGACTCCACTGGTCTCAAATGTCAAATTTGTTAGCTACTCGAATTGCTACAAGGTTTTCTCGTCTGGACTTTACAAATGTTTATGGCTTTCCAAACACTGTTCCAGACATTAAAATTTGGGAAGATGTACTTCCTAAATTTGGAGAATATGGGGACAACAATCCCGCTCAACACTTGTTTGAATTCCACAAGCTTGTGGAGGAATTAAATGTACATCATGAAGATGTCCTCATGAAATTGTTTATGTTTTCATTGGAAAAAGATGTTAGACTCTGGTATAAATATTTAACCCATTCCATTATTCCTTCATTGAAAGATTTTCACATACTTTTTCATCAACATTGTAAAAGAATCTACTGAGCTAAAATACTTTTTGAAGATTGTTGTAATATAGAATTCATAAGAAAAAATGATCAAACAAATCCTCTTGAAGAGGAGGAAAAAATATCATAAATTTCTCAAGTTGATGAAGATGATCAATATGAGGAAGAGTTGGCTCATAAAGAAGCTGGATCTTGTGAACATACTCAAGAAGAAAATATTCAACATCATGATCAACCTGCAGAAGAAGAGATAGACCTGCTCCTAAATAACTATGTTACAACCCCTACTCACACAGATTTGCAACTTTCACATAGTCTCGGATATGAGTGTCAAATTTCTTCCATTTCTGAAGATGTAAATCTGTTTTTAAATGATGACAGTCATGTATTTGATGGAACTTTACAGGAATTTAGCGAACCTGTTTATGATTATTTCCGGCCACCAGATCAGATTTTATACTGTATTTTGTTTCGTGAAAAATATATGGTTTCCATATTTAATGATCCTGAAGAAAGTTTTCTTATCGAGAATGCTTTCGACTGTGATTTGCAGAAGTATGATTATGAAATAAACAATATGCCAGAGATAGTAATAGAGTTTCCTTTGCTTGAGAGATCCACGGTTGATGTCCTGATTTTTTGTCTGATTGATGACCCTCTTGAGTTATCTGCTGAGCCTAAATATGATGTGTATGGTGATCATTATTTCATCGTTTTTGTAGAACAACTTGTTGCAGATTTTTCATGGAGGGATGAGGGTCTTCAGACAAGATTGTGCCATGATTTTGGAGATGCCATTGCAGATGATCTTGAAGGGTGCTCAGATATTCTCTTCGAGAATGATCCTGAGCATTATAAATTAGAACATAGAGTAGTCCTGGATGTTTTAAAACCTCAGGACCATATATTTTTCCAAGTTCCTTTTGCTAATATTTTAGATTCATTTAATGGAGGAGTATGCTATGTCATGGATATTTTGTCACAATAATCGATGAAAGGTTTGAAAATTCACGATCACCAACAGGTCAGATGGGAGTTGTCAGTTTCATTTTTCAGCCTGCTCAAATAAAGTGTGAGAAAATTTCAAATAATTAGACAATTATTGGATTGGCTTCACTGGCATTTTCGTATCATTTGATTCAGTGGGAATTCTTCAATAGTTAGAGTAGGTGATGTATATAAATAAGCTTGACTTTGAGAATTATATTACATTGGTGGTTTTTAATATTTTTTCAGTTCAATTTCGAATCCAGTATGGTTTTGTTTTAAAGCATTACGACTCCATAGCCCAATGAATGAACAAGTTGTTTTTGTTTCGGAAAGATGCAAGTAAAGTGACAGGGTTCATAGTTTGATAAGGATGATTTTGGGTCGCCCAATGGATGAAGGCACGTGGTATACTATTCTTGGCGCTTTACAGGAAAGAACCATCCCTAGATGGAGCCTATGTTGGAACAAATATTGAAATTTTGGCTTTCGATAGCTTAGGAGGAAAAAATTTATAGTTTTTAGCTACCGAAAGTGCAGACTTTCGGTAGCTTAAATCTCAGGTTTCATATGCCATTAGCTATCGAAAGTGTATCGACTGAGACCAAGCATTCAAGTGCCATGCATTAAGCTACATGGAGGAAGAGCTCACGAGTAGGCACAAAAATAATGCAATAAATGACATAAAATCACTATAATAGGGTTTAACATAAATGCCACATCACCATTTCAGGATTTCGACCATCAGAGGTTTGGCCGACGTAAACATTTTAACCATTGCTCTGTTTCTCGAAACCCAAAATCTCAAAATTGGGGTTTCAGGACATTCAATGGCTTACGACACTCTGAAATCACATTGTTAGCCCCCGAAATCCAGGACTTTTGGCAGCTAAGATACCCTTGTTTTCGACCTGATAGCCATAGAAATCACAGATTTTTTTCAGTGACTAAATGGCCTTAGAAAAAGTCAGTTTTCTTAGTCATGGAGAGGTCGTTTTGTGCGCTCAAATGGCCGATTGACATATACAGATCCTAATATTTCTAGTGGTTCATTCAGATTTTCATTTGGATCTTGGGAAGGCAGTCACAAGTCCCCTGCAAGATGAGGTTCATTTTTAGAAATGTGGTGTTTTTTACTATGTTGAGTCATCATTTTAAAATGATGATTTTGAGCGATTGGAATATCATTTTGAGAAACGGTCGTATTTTTTTGTGCCTAACACATCAGATAAATAACCTCTCTTGGTTTTCCTACAGGTGTCACATATTGGGAGAATTGAATCCATCTCCGATCCTTGATTTTTCGATCTCATATTTTCCTATTTTGACACATGTTTGTAAAATGCAGATCTGGGGCAAATAGAAATGGATATCAGGGAACTGAGAGAGGTTTTTTCTCAGAACAAAAATATGCACAAAATCCTCTTTAAATTTATACACATCTTTCACGATTCGAGAGATACAGAACCATAACTGCAACCACAGTTTTCAACAGTTTGGTCCATTTTCTAATGGCAGAAAGTTTTCGAAATTGATGGTAATTGTTGTTGTCTTTTTGGGGGGATTTCGACCTCAATACCTACATGAGATACTGATTCATTTCCAGAGGTATTTCTTTGTAATTCAAATATTTTTTCAGTTCTTCGAAAGGGGGAAAAAGACTTATATTATTGTATCTTCTTGAA
>JASDQU010882569.1:23785-33883 GCA_032191745.1 Picea mariana | reverse complement strand
GACAACTCAAACCCCCTTTCTTGATGGCTACCCTCAATATCATAAATGGGGTCTCTATCAAAAATGAAATGACCAAAATCCCACCTGCGTCTGCCGGTCTATATGAAAGTGTCTATATGATCATCAACCATATCCAAAGGTTCTTCCATAAGACCATCAACATGACTAGAAATTAACATATCTTTGTCTTCATGTGAAAGAAGTACATAGGCTAGGGAGGCTTCAATTTCTTCATTATTGAAACTCATTGCTTCTTCATTTCCAAAATCATGGAATAAAGTGTCATCAATATCTTCAAAAGGATTATGATGCACCATGTTCTCTTATTGATGTGGAGGAGGAACAAAGGCCTAGATGTCTTCATCAAATGGAAGGTCAAATATGAGCACTTCATATTCATCAAATGTCTCATCTGAATGTAAAAATAGAACCTCTGAAGAAATTCTTTATGTATCCTTTATCTGAGAGATTCCTTTAATGTTGTATGTAGGATCATAGAATTCACCATATTGATCTTGATCTCTAATGATTTTGTAGACTTCCTTGGCCATGGAGAGAGGTTCATCGTCATTTGGAAATTTTTCCTGGTACTCATACTTCTCGGTCACATCGTCGTATAATTCTCTTGTTCCAAGTATGCAATGGCCACTTCCCAAGATGAATTTAGGGTAGGACTTTCTTCATAATTCTCGAGGATTGCATCATACTCTTCTTCTCTCTATTGGAAAAACTTAACTAGAAAGTCCTTGTTAGGAAAAATTTCTATCATTTGTTCACAAAATTTGTCATATTCTTCTATGTTTCCTTGAGTGTCACACACCTGACCCCTAAAGTACCTTTTTAAAGGATGGGGCATCAAAATTTCACTTTTATCAATCACCTGAAATCCCTATAACAAGGATCCCATTGTCTTCAGTTCGACTAGGATTTTCTAATGACTATAAATTTGTCTAGTTATGCATTCTGGATTTTAAGTTATGGCCATTTAAAGTTATTTAAGCCTTAATTGAATAGAGTCTCTCACAACCACGTGGCTCCCTGTCACCCAACACTCCACATCATCATAGTATACAAAGACTCTCCCAACTAGGAGTTGGCATTTTTCTAGATCCTATAGGCCTACTAAGTTAATTGATCATTAACATAGTGAAATCCCACTACTTACTAAATCTCCAAGGGCACTTAGGGTTATTAATATTAGTCAACGCTTAAGCCTATGGACTTCGGAGAAAGTTCCTCATCATGAATTTTTGAATAAACCCAATTCTCCCGAACGTCGGAGTTCTGGAGAGGGTCCCACTCATTTAATTTCTTATGTTTAAAACATTATAACATGGGTAAGTGGGAAATTGGTCCAGTCCTTTGTCCCTTTTTACTTATTTTTTCTATTTCTCCAACTTCCTAGAGTCTCGGAGTCTTGGACTCCCGTAGGGTCCACACTTACATGCGGTTGTGCATTGAATGACGAGATAAGAACCGATGGATCAGGGTTTTCAGCCACTTTAACCATAGTGTCTCAGTATCCCAAATATCCTGAAGCATTGAGGTCCTACCACATAGATACGGCCTTTAGTCCTATTGGAGCATATGTTCTAACACCCTAAGCCTCTTGGAGTTCCAAACTCCCAAACTCTTAGGGTCCCATTAGCCATTAGATCAAGCAACTATGCACCAGGGGGTGACATGTGGAAAAATATGGATATGGCATGTGTCCCAATCAATGAGTGACACATGTCAAGTTCCATTTGGAAAATAATTTCTGTGAAAAACATGAATTGGGATGACATGTGGCATGCATAATATGGGTCCATGTCACCCTAGGCGACGTCAGCATGCCATGTCACTCCAGTATGAGAGTCTTTAGGAACATTCATCTTCTCCTACCAGTAGAATTTCCCAGAGCTCTAAAGTCTCGAACTCCCTCCAGTCGACCCTCCAATATCCTCTATCTAATGGTCAAGATAGGTCCACGTGGATCCTTAGATCTACAACCTTCGTCACTTCATAACTTCAACATTTGGGAGTTTTTTTGTTTAGTTTCCTTTTTACTCCCAAAGTGGCCACCACCGGACTGACCATGGTCTAGATCCATTGATTAAAGAGAGATATTAAAGTATCCTCAAATTGATAGTCTTCATCACTTCATGACTTCAACATTCAGGGGTTTTGCCTGTTTAACACCCTTTTTCTTCTAAAGTGATCAACGTCGGACTAACCACGATGTAGATCCAATGGTCAGGGGAGATCCTGAATATCCTCAAATATATCATCCTCATCACTTCACGAGTTTGACGTTTGGGGGTTCAACCTGTTTAACACCCCTTTTCTCCCAGAGTGGTCAATGTCAGACTGACCATGATGTAGACCCAATGGTCATGGGAGATCCTGAATATCCTCATATTTACGACTCATGTTACTTCACAACCGAAAAGTGTATTGGGGTTTAACAAGGGGATGAATCGCATGATAACGGGTAAATGACTACCAACTTTCGGTCAATCATCAAGTTACTGGTCTGACAAGTTATCTTCAATGAATTTAGGACATTGCAATGCTCATTCACACCGGAGCTCTGGACTCCTGGAGCCTCGAATAAATTATCTCATTTTTTAGTGTAGTGAAGGGTTCCATGGTCCTAGTCCTATGGAACTTTTTCAAGCTCCGGAGGCTACACTCCTAACTCATTCTCCTCTTCGACCTATGAAGTATTGGAGTTCCAATGGAGACCCATTTCTATTAAGTTAATTACAACTTAATGTAATTACTAATATTTATTAACCAGGTGACTTCATAGGTCTGAACCTTCGGCGGTTGTAACTCATGAGTTCCATCACCCAAAAAACTCTGGAGTCCCGAAGATCCAAACTCTCAGAGGCCTAGCTCCTTTTGGGTATGATCCAATGACCCAAATCTATCCTTTCATCCATATCAATGGTTGTTGTGGCTTCTTTTGTACTCCGCAGCTCCGCTTCCCTTCAACAAGGGATTTAAACCATGGTTTGCATAGGTTGTGGCCTTTATCTGCATTCTATGAGTGTTATACCTTCTGAGATTACAAATACTTTGAATGAAGTGTGGGCGCACTTATTGCGCTTCTCCTAGAATTTAGAACTTAGAGAGTTCTTAACCTCTACACAACTTTCATAGGCTCTATGCATCCTCGCACTACCTCTCATGACCTTAACAAACCCCTTTTCTAGGAGATCCAAAACAACTGGAAGTATAGACATGCATACATGAAACTTTGCCTATGGTCAACAAAATCACAATTTATTTCCTTTAATTTGAGCCACTACAGGGGAATAAAGAATTTACATGTACAAATCATGTTCAAACCATATAGTTCCTTACTTTCTTAAATACACAATCAAGCAAAATAAAGAAAAATATTATAATCATCAAACAAGCATGCACATCCCTGAAACGTTCACAGGATATTCAACCTTAATTTATAGTTATAGTTCAATTTCACAGGGTATGAGAATACTTATTTATTACAAGTGGAAGCCATCCAACTAATTGTGGATGTTTTCCTCTCCACCCAACGATAGGTTCAGAGGCCATCACTCTGAGCACTCTCACCACCCTCGTGCCAAGCCATGATATCACTAGAGGAGACTCCTTTGATTTCTCATAGATTCTCTCTTTGTCAAAACCTCTACGATTTTTATCAGATGCTTCATAAGAATCAAGCTCATGGACCTCATATTTGAGGATTCCTCTTTCTATTCTCTCTTGTAACTAGAACAATTTAATTTCTCAATTCTTCTCTGAACTGGAGATTCTCACATGCTCTCCTCTTTCTCTCAACACATCTAGGTTGCACACCCCCATGTGGGCATGGTATCTTCTTGTATGGCATCGTGTGTATCCGTGCACACCTTTTTCATCCCCGAGAAGGATTCTAGACTTGTCCTCTTCTTTCTGTCAGAAGTAACTCGGGTCAATTTGGGCCTACAGGAAATTGAACTATGTGGTACTTCAGGCTGTCAGTTTTTTGTCTCCTCATCCAAACCCTCCATGATTCCATTAATTTAGGTAGTTGATTGTTCAACCACCAGTCCTTTTCTCATTAACTAATTTTTCCTTGGGATTAGGATGAGGCTTAGTATTTCAACAAAGAGAATTAGGGTCATTTTGACATAATGAACCCTCTCTACAGTTTCCTCACTCTTTCCTCTAGTGATATCATGGTCAATACTTCAAGGCTTCACCCCCAAAGTCAGTTATTGGAAATATAAGCAATAATACATTTACATGTTCACATGCCATAGCATGGTACTCATAATTAATGATTAATTACAATTTGGGGGGAACAGGAGTATCACAATCCCCTCCCCCTTAAAAGGAACATTGTCCTTGGTATTCTTTATTAGTAACACATGTCATGCCTTTTCCATTCATTTTCTTCAAAAATATTGATCTTCTTTCTTGGTCAAGTCCTTTCCAGAGCCTTGGCCTTTGTCACCTACCTTCAATAATTTTGGACAACAAGCATATTAATCTCAATTTCATGCGAAAACATATTACTATTGTGAAAAATTCAAGAGGAAAGATTTCATAATCTAGCATAATACTTATCTGTTCAGTTTGTGGATTTGCATCCATATGGTTGTCTTTTTATCTTAGCTCATTGTTCTTCCTTGACATAACCATTGTGTGAATAATCCCAATCAATATTTTATAAGAATTATCAAAGTCTCATCTTCCCTGTGGTCACTCACCCTCTAGGCTTAGGCTCAAGCATCCCCTTCTCTACTATACATTCCCTCGAGAGATCCATCTTGCCTTGCCAAGGATTTCTCACACAGGAATATTTCTAAAGAATTCAATGATCCTTACACTTGTGGCATCCCTCAAAATTTCTCTATCGAGGCATCCCTTTGGCTTGTGTTACCACAAAATAACATATTTTAGGGCGATCATGGCTTACCACAAGGGTCTCATGTCTCAACATTATCCTCTTTCATGATTTCCATCTTTGACAGCCTTCATCTATCCTTCCTAGACAAATCTTTTTTGTCTCACCTTTATAACATGTATACAGAATATATGAGATATTATCATCAATTTCAAATTCATAATTTTCTTGCAAATCTGTCACCCACAGATTTGCAAATTCCACATTTATTTTCAGATTTGTTCCACATAGGAACCAAATTCACACATATGGGAATTCCCTTCCCATAGCAGTTTGGCTAAGTAGGCAATCGGTCTTCCTTATGGGATTACAACATTTCCATATCCAAGACCCTTTTCTTCCTACCATTTCAACATTCCTCAGCCAAACGGATTGTTAGTTCTCATGCACATTTTATTTTCAAAATCATGCATACTAATAGTCCAAGTCATTTTCATCTATGCAAGGTCATAGAGAAAAAGGAAATTTCATTATTTACATATTCATTTTCAACATACCAAATTTTCCAAATGAAACTTAAATAGCAGTTGACTTTAATCAATGTGGCAATATTCACGGCCACATTCATACCCAATGTACCCTTATAGTGGGTTCAAGTTTGCCATACTTATGAAAATCACTTTTCCATGGGATGTTGGAGCTCAACCAACCTCTTCACCATAGGTTTAATCATTCTCATTCACTCTTACAGTAGGACTATGCTTCCTGCTAYAGGYTGATCATGATCCCAAATCAACACATATGAAACTAAAATTTTATCTTGAATGCATCCAAGAATTCTTCCTTCATTAGTAACCAGGGTGCCAACACTCATGGCCACCCAAAATTATCTTTCTTTAACACCTCTACAATTCAAGTAGATTATTGGAACATCATCCTTCCTTAATGGAAAATCCATTGTCTTCCCTCTTATGCAAGCATGTATTTCCTCAATGCATTCCATGCAATGTGTTAACTATGAGCACATTTATTTCCGATATCCCTAGATTGGCCATTGTACCCATGGTACTCCTTACTCATACATTTTATTGCAAGGATTATAACTCATCCTTGACTGGCATAGACTTCCTCTCTCTATTATTCAGATTCTTATTTCTTGAATCTTACCCTGCTTGGGTAGCAATGGCATACAATAGCCACTCAAAATTATTCACATATCAGTAAGATAATGAAATATTTTCAGAAGGGATTCTTACCAAATCCCTTCATACCTTATGCCACACAGGAATGAACATCTGTATACCTATCATGGTTGCTATCACCCTTTTTAATGATTTTAACCTCATTAGTAGTGCTTCATGGGGCTCCCAAAGTCCCCTCAACAATCTTTCAACATCAGCCTTCTCGTATTCATCCTTTTATTTGAGGTTTTCTACCATTGGTAACTATCTTTCCCAACAATTTCAATTTCTTTCTACACATGACATACATCACAATTATAGTAGTCATCACGTAAAATAAAAATGCATGTATCATAGCATTCCAATCAATAAAACARTTTCATATATGTCCTAGCATATCTTTATGCACTTCATCACATTATCCTTAATGTTTTCATGAGTGAAACATAAACAATTCTCAATTGTTTTTATAATCATACAATCATCATTACTATCGTGTCAAAACATTTATTTTCATCATCACACTAGTTTCTCATCCCAGAGAAAACATAGTTTACAACAAGAAAGGAGTTAAGGGCTCTTCCCTTTTTTTTCCAACTCCTTTTACATAGCCTAGGATTTTTTAGTCCAAATGAGTTACTCCAAGGCCTCACTACCCTTACCCATCCATGGTTTTAATGAATTTTATACATGTTTGTTCATTTTCCTTTTTACCAATTGTACTTGTCTCCACTACTTCTCTTTTAAGGCTTACAACTCTATTAATCAATTCAGAGTTTTAAGGTGAGAGAAGTATTCCTCCTTTATTTTCCTCTTTGCTTCTACAATTTACTCCCTATTGGGATATCCATACTCTTTTCCTTGAGCATCCTTGGTTAGGATCACCCTAATCTATTGGATACATCAGCATGCTCCAATAGAAAACTTTTTGTTCATAATGAATCATGAACCTATGCATTATTCACATTACCATTCAATTATCAGAATTGTCAACATTCTTTTGTTAGTATTTCACTCATACATTTTGTTTTATAATGTAATCTATGATTCTTATATAAATAGGCTTGTAGCTCACTGCTTAATTCTTGGCATTCATTAAGGTTGTGATTTTGTTCTTTTGAAAAAGTCTTTACACAGTTCCTTCACAGGGAACTCCTTTGGCATGCAACATCCTTATTGCATATCCATCGCTATCTTTGATGGCTTCAATCTTGAGTTAGCTTTAGTTGTTTATGAAATATTCCATAAGGTATATAAACATGCATCTTTGTTATGCTTCCAACTTATTTATCCACACATATTCCTTGTTTTGTTAACTTACATCCATGATGTACTTAACCACGTGCATAATCATAAGCCTATGTGTAACTACCATAGGTATATTTCACAACTCACATACATATTTACTTTAAAATCATTCAACTCGCGATTGTTCACAATCATTCTCATGCAATCCTCAAACACATAATCATGTTTCCTCTTATCATGAAAACAGAGCATCCTTGCTCATTTACTCTTTCGTCTATTTATACTAGAATTTCTTGAGGGAATGGAGCACATTCCCCTCAAGATATCATTCAAAACAAAACTTTCATGACTCTTCATAATAGAGTCAGCCATGCATCCATGGTATTCATTCAATCTTGGAAAGTGCAATTATTGCCTTACATTTCACTCATACATCATACATGTAGATCATTAGCATGTTTAGCAACATTCATTCATATCTATTCAGTATTAATATCAGTCCTTATATTAAGAAACCTTACAATGCATTAAATCCAATGCATTATATCATACATTTGCTCGCATCATTTCCATGTAATTCATACACATGGACATAATCAGACTTCCAGATCCTTCTCCCAAGGATCTTACTACCATTCTCATAACAATTCTCATAAAGGCACTCAACACGAAGCTTCCCTCTCAGTTGAGAGCTTGCAGTCATTCGCATGATATCCACATGGAAAGTTTAACAAACATAGTGTTGACGGGCGAAATTGACCGTCCGTCAACTGGAAGAGTGGGTCTGGTTCGGGGTTGTCTAAATAACCCAAGTCGTTTGGTGTAACTTGTTCTGACAGGTTTAATGGCTCCGTTATCCAATCTAAGAATCCTAAAAGAAACGAATAAAACAAAGAAATAAATAACTAATTACTAAACACTATATATATATATATATACATATGCTCTAATATAACTAAAGTAGTTGTATTTAAGAAGAAGATATACAAGTCTTGTTTATTTACATTGATTTACAAGCTGCAAGTTTTAATCGAAACTTATGAAAATCGATGTGAAAAATGATTGCTTCTAGGAAGCAGATAAAGAAAGCACATAAAATTATTTATTGTTTTTCCTTTACAAATTTAAAGAATCTTGCAAAAAATTTAATGAAACATGAACATGTGGATAGTCAAAGCTGAACCATATATTCTAGTTTCAATGATATGTAAATGACAGAAAAATACAAAGAAGCTATCATGTTAGTGAGTTAGTGAGGTGTATCCAAGCATCTGCATAGTTGGAGGACATCCAACTGCCATGTCCAAGAGAGATATCTGCAATGAACCTTATGATTGTTCTAAATAAATTCAAAACATGTATTGACAACTTAGGTTTTAATGACAGAAAATGAAACACAAACATAAACCTGTGATTTCATAATTATACATGATTACAACAAGATAAATCTGAAAGAAATCTATGCATTTTATCATTCAATTTAAAACTCAAAGATAAATCCCATTATTTAAATCAAAGATATGATCACAGCATTTGTATTTTGAGAAGCAAATGATATATGGTATTTATAATATAAACCTCCTACACATCACAGATCATTTAATCTAAAGATATCAGACCTGCACATGTAACAAGGTTAACAAAACATAAATAACAACATTATGAACAAAAGGCTAAAGTCAAAATGCATATATTTCGTTCTATTAAGTTTTGTAATTACTTGTCCTTTCTGTAGTCCTGGAAGAATTTTTTGGGATAATAGACTTTAAAGATTGGAAAAATTAATATATAAATGATAGCAATTAACCATGTATTGATAAAACAAACTAAAGCTAATTTAAATCAATGCATAATCAATTATTCAAAGAATATGAAGATATTATAATGAAAATAAAATCATTTTACTCACAGGACAAAAGCCATTAAGAAACCTGGAATTCCATATTCTTCTTTGAAAATAATCGTCCATTCTCCCAAAGATTCCAACCACCCATTACTCTTTTTGAAAAGAAAAAAAGTTTACAAAATAAATAATATACAAAAGAGAAATGATACAAATCCTTCTCTCCAATTCTTGGATCCCTCTAGCTCTGAACTTTCTCATATATTTATACAATGAATGAACAGTCTGGACGTCACTATTAATTTTTGCCACGTGAAATTTGCCTTTTAAAGAGACATCAATATCTCTCAAATCGTGCATTTGTTTGGGAGAATTTCTAGGCGAAAGGTAAATGGATCCATTTTGGTTCTAGGTTTTCACCTATTTCTTCAAATTCCCCACGGTTTGGCTGCAATCATTACTGCAAAATTACCTGTCTAATCTTGATGCCTTTCCAAATTTTCTCTGTTGTTGCTCATAAAACTATTTGGAGCAATCCAATATTATTTTTGGATCAATCATCTTGAACGTATTTGGATAATAAATTCAATCCATGATCAGATCCGTATCAAATATTTGATAATACAAACCTTTGAAACAAAAAGAAACCTAAATTAATAACCTAAAAATTGTGAATAAAACAAAATCTAGAACAATAAAATAAAAAATGAATTTAAACTAACTATAAGTTCTAAACAAACATTGTTTATAATTTCCTTTCAAATATTATCTTAAAATTCTAGAAGCTTCAAGTTAATGGAGAAGAGAAAAATATTGATTTTTGATTTTTTTAAAAATCAAACAAACGATAGATAATTCTTTTTTATTTATTATTATTATTATTATTTTGAAATGAGATGCAAAATGAAAAAAGAATTTAATTAATTAATATCACCAAATGATTTCATGAAAATGAGAAACCAACC
>JASDQU010882569.1:0-21381 GCA_032191745.1 Picea mariana | reverse complement strand
TCTGGCAAAGACAATTTGAGGACAAAATGAAAGTGACAATTGACTTAAAAATCAATTGTCTGAGCTATATATTAATATCAGGACCTCTTTTTCCCTGAGGTGTAGGACAGTCGGTGACGGAGTGTGTTGTTAAGCCACTCCATGTTGAAAAGTCACCGGTTTGAAACCTCTGGGGACAAAAAAGCCAACCATGTTAAGGGTTGGTGTGGCTCAGGACGGGTGTGACCCTTGGGTGAGTTTGACGGCTTAGATGCCTCTGAGTCACAGTTTCCCAAGCCAAAGGTTAATATCACTGCCGAGAAGGTCCGGACAAATTAAAAAACAAAAAAAAAATATCAGGACCTCTTTGAAATATTTCAAATTGCTTGAACAAAAACAAGTCCTAAAATGAATGCTTCCTTTGAAAATAACTCTTTGATCAGAAATATATTGATTCAAAAAGACAGATAAGAAGAAAATCCATTCAAAGCAATCAAAGAAAACAAAAAACACACAACAAAACAAATCAAATTTTATTAATGGGATTCAAAATCAAGTGCACAAAATCAAAACAGCAAAAGAAATGATTACATTAAGATAAATCTCACTACAAAGATTTGCATATAACTGCTCATTTAATAAAGAAGATTAACCCTTTAATTATCAAATGTGAACGGATTAATTACAGTATAAAAAATGAGAAGCACAAAACATGGACGCTATATAAATCATATCACATCAACCTGTAACAAATTATGATATCTAAAGTAGTCAAAAATTTGATTACAAATTGAAATGAACCAAAACAAACTTGAACAAAAGTATGATATATTGAAGCTAAAGCCGTACAAACATCCACCTTCATTCGAGTCTGAATTATCACCAGTCCATAGTCTCTGCTCCCAAGCAGTGATGGTTTTTGTTTACAAAAATAATACATATATAAAGGCCACAGGATGAAAACATTCCTTGTGGAAATTATCAAAGTTGTTGCAAAAATTATGGGAATACAATCTCCCAAATTCCTATTTCTATCTAAGACTAACAACCTAATCCAAAAGTATGTAAAGAAAAAGCATGTTCAAAGATGCCACAGTCGATCCAATCTCCTTTAAAATTCGTGTGTACCTGTCAATGCACAATAATACATGTTTTTTAGATTGTATTTTAGTTGTAAAATCAAAACAGTTCAAATTTTCATAACTAGCTACAGAATTTCACGATTATGTAGGTAGTTATTATTTACACACAGAATCGTATTGTATCAATTCAATCATAACAGAAATAGATGTGATTGAGCAAACAAATCCTTTATGCTAATTCAAAGAAAACAAAATCATTTTAAAATCATTCTTGAAATGCCATACCTCGGTTTCAGGGATTTGATTCGATCAAGCTATTTTTGAATTAACAATGGCAGTGGTCGCCTCTACATTTTTGAAAACGACCAAGCCTGTGGTCTTCTGCCTTTTATCATTAGATTGCAGTCTGTCATTTTCTTTTGTTAACACATTTACTCGATCCTCCAAGGACTTGATTTAGGATTGGAGCAAAGGGACATCTATATAATATCGATCGAGCCACGACTTACATTCATCGCACTGTGGTTGACCAGGCCGTGTGATTACAGGTGAAGAATTTCTTAATTTACCAGCAGTTTCACTATCGAGTTTGATCACGGGGAAGTTGGGGTCATCTCTAAGGCATGGCGGGAGATTCGTCACATAATCATAGGGCTTGAATGAACAAAGGCCGTGTGAGTATGGATACTCCTCGGTTAGAAACCACTCGATTTCAGAATCAGAATCTTCACTCAACAAAATTGGTTTTTGGTCTGTGCTTTGTTTAGGTTTATTATGAGTGCACCATGAAACCCAGCACGTGGCCTTCTTACCCTTGCAATTGATATCACTGTAGCTTTTACCCTTTTTCTTTGCAGACCTCTTAACAGGCTTAGCACTGTCTTTTAGACATGAGTCAGGTAGGGTGTCGGGTAGGGCATTGTTTGGGTAGGTTGAGGGTTCAATAGAGGGAAAGAGTGTAGGAGGGGGAATGACAAGGCCGACAAGGGTTTATGTAACCACAGTCTTGTCAACTTGTCCAATTTCAGGATTGGCAAAGCCATTCCTCAACAAGAAATCTTCCCAACAATCACCACTCAACCTTAATTGATGAACTATAATAATTTTAATTAAACAGTGGTGGAAGAGGTTGGAGTCAGCTTTCTCCCTCTTGTAATATTTAGCCATTTTGTATAAACTCCGAAGGAGGAAATGTGTCATATTTAAAGGAAAATCTATGAAACTCATAAACAGCCGGAGGTGGTATAGGAAAACTAAACTGTATCTACCCTCGCATGTAATGAACTGCTTGATAATAGCCAACAAATCATGCCACCTAGACTTAAGAGCTGTAACTGACATACCTTTGTCACAACTATTGATCTTCCTTGAGGTAAATAGCAGTGGCCATGGTACTTCATCAACCATCAAATTTTTAAACCATTTTTTCCCTCGGCTGGTAGACCAATGGCTAAGCTAAGGAAATCCTCTCCCCAATTTTGGCTCTGCATCCATCGAATATAAGTGAAAATTGTTGAGCGACTGCTAGGTTGAAACCCTTGAACTTCTCAATAAAAACCAACCAACTATTCCTCTCTAGGTCCTCTCGGGCATTATCAAACAACAACAAAGTTTGGGCACCATTGGGCTCGATTCGCACTATAGGAGCCATAGAAAATAACACAAGATCAACAGGGTAATCGGCGAGGGGGTTTGACAGGGTAGACACGGAACCATTTTTCCCGCAGCTTCCCCAAAATAAGCAAAGGCAATCCAAAATGCAATACAGAGCGTTAATTCTTATGTGTGCGAGGGTGGTGGAGTAAATTGGGACCATGCAAAAATATCATGTCGGGTTGTACAATCGACGACGCCTTGGTAAAATGTTACATTCAAATCACAAAAGTGCATATCAAAAAGCATTGTAAACAATATGTCAAATGAACCACGATTTGACCCAAAATTAATGTGTTCAATAAAACCATTGCATCGAAGTTTATAAATCAACACCATATTAATAATAATCAAAAGCATAGATATTTGGTGTTTTGATAATATGTGACCAGTGGTGTGTTTGAATTCAAAGAGTTATGACCACACAAACAAATAGATTCATAACAATCCAAAAAATCATTTTAATGCAATCAACATGAATTCCAACTATAGGTTTTCATGCTTGCAGTCGTGAAAATGAAAGAGAAAAGCAGGTAAGTGAAAGAGAAAGATAATAGTGTCATTTAAAAAAAAATTGCGACGAGTATTGAGGGTTCAAAACCCTTGTGTAGGCAGCTTGTAAGGAAAAGATAGGAATAAATATGGCTGCCAACAATGGTGACACACTGGTAGAAGTAGTTATCTTTGCCAAACGAACAAGTCCAGATTAGGATAATGAGAAAAACTTCAACTCGAAAACAACCAGAAAACTGTTTGAACATCATCAATCGTAAAAAATTCCAGCTTGTTATTTTAAAAGATGAAAATTGATGACAATCTTAACAAAAGTGAGTCATGATATTAAGGATAAAATCTCCAATACCGTTGATAGAGCCACTGCTGCCAGCAGGTGTCCATAGCCTCGACAGGGTTTCCATTTAACCCACTCCAATATCCATATCCTGCCAGGAAGTTCCAGATCAGAATTAAGGACATTTTAAGGTCAAGAGATCCCATATTTGAAAATTTTCATATACCCGACATTGCTTCGCTGCCAACGGGCATGTTCAGTACCCCGACGAAGTTATCTTGGCATCATGCATGCATTTACCCACTGCCAGCAGACCTGTTCAGTATCCCGACAGGTTTACAAGCACTTCCCATAGCTCTTTAATGATTTATTTGGTTTTTTTAAGGATTTTAATCGAGCGGGGTGACGCTGAAAATTGTGATATTTTGGACATATTTTAATAAATTACAGACCTTGAGAGAATTCTTTAACTATCCTTCATTAAGACCTAGAGATGGTTTATTAATAAACCAACCTTCGGAGGCAGGGAGACATCTTCTGAGTTGTTCTCTTAAGGAACATGGACAGCGTAAGAAGAAACTGGATGATCATGACAGGCTTCAATTATAGATTGAAATCAATAAACTCCTTTCAAACAACAGGATTTCTTTAACATGGATGTAAATTTCATAAGCATATCATAATTGATGTTTAAACAAACTTTCAGCAGTCATTTCAGAGGGGAAATTTTTTTGTTCTCTTTGTCAGAGTAGTTCATAATGCAGGTATGTGTATTTCAAAAGTAAAAACAGGTAAGCATAAGGGAGAAATCAAAACCAAAACAGCAAAGAAAAATGAAAAGCAAACAAAAGAAAAATAATTACACAGTGTACACAGGGTTGTCATCAAGCAAAATACCTTTTTAGAGCTTGGCCATTCACCGGATAGGTGTCTGAATGTCCCTCTAGACTCTGTAATCTGAAAGAGCTGGGACCCAATTTCTCAGCAATCAAAAACGGTCCTAGCCATAAGTTCTGAAACTTCATATGCTCTCCCCTTCCCTCATGTGGTTTGTCCCATTTTAGGACAAGGTCACCTACTTCAAAGTTTCTATCAGAGGAAAAGTTGGAATCAAACCAGCTTTTAACCATGGATGATTTTAGGGGATAAATTTCATTCATGGGCTAATTTTCCATGGTTTTTCCAAAAATAAGATTCGTTATTTTAAAATTTATTCGCCCAAATTCTATAGGATAAAATTATTTTACCTTATAAATCACCAAAATTTTATACAAACTATATAAAATCTTTAGAAATTTGAATATGTTTACAAAAATATCGCCAAACATTTATAGTTGGCATATGAAGGATTACTAAGATTCACCAAGGATTCTATGTTTTAAAATAAATTTCCATCCTTAAAATCATCCCTGCTTTTAACCACTAGTTGATGCTAATCCAACTTCCGTTTTGCTTGAGCCCTTACCTCTTCTAGTTTTAATAATGCGTTAATTCGATTCTCCAAAGCGGGGCAGTTCTCTTCTTGTATTTTCTGTGATAGCTGCAGTGAGGGAAGAAGAATATGTGGTGGCAGAATTGCTTCTCTGCCATAGACGAGAAAGAAGGGAGAGTTACCCACAACAGTTTTTGGAGTTACTCTATCAGCCCAGATTGCGTTTAACAGTGCATTATGCCATTTTTTGTGATTTTCAGATACCGTTCTCTTGATGATTTTAATTAGGTTCTTATTAGTTGATTATGCCAATCCATTGCCTTGAGGGTAATAGCTGGCAGAATATTTTAATTTAATTCCTTTTTCTAGAGCGAACTCACTCATCTCAAGAGATGAAAAATAGGAAGCGTTATCGAATACTAAACAATCAAGGATACCAAAATGAGTAATAATATTCGAATTTAAAAAGGCAATTACCTGACTGGTATTTATAGCTCTTAATGAGGCAGCTTCATACCACCTAGTGAAGTACTCCGTGGCTATTATGATAAACTTATGTTGCTGTGAGGATGGTGGATTGATTGGACCTATAATATCAAGACCCCACTGCTGAAAAGGGGAGTCTACTGAAATAGACTGCAAAGGGAAGGCTGGTTTCTGTATCCGCCTGGATGCTTTTTGACATATAATACACTTGCGACACAAGACATGAGCATATCTAAAAAGTGTAGGCCAGTAATAACTTTCTCTTAATACTTTATGGGCAGTGGTATCCCCACCAAAATGCCCACCGGCCTCTCCTGCGTGCAATTATAATAAGACCTTTTCTGCTTCATCTTTCTCAAGACAACGCATTAGTACTCCATCAAAATTTTGACGAAACAGAATACCATTAATCAACTAAAAGGAGACATATTTCAATCTTAACACTCTTCTTTTAGTGGGATCCAGGTGACGGGGGGCTGACCCATGTTCAAGACAGAACTTTATATCATCATACCAAGGACTAACAGGGTTTTGTGCACAGCAGATTCAATTTTGGTAGTGTTGTCCTGGGTTTGACATATCGTTTTCCTCTTGCTGTCCTGCCGCTGAGTCAGCAACTAACTTGCATAGCTCTTAGCCTTTCACTATTTGTGCTGGGGTAATTTATATGTCATACTCTTGTAAGGAGGTGACCCAATTTGCCCTCTTTTCACCTAGTTCTTTCTGCACTAACAGATTTCTGACGGCTGGGTAAGGGATGATAATTTTCATCCTAGATTTCAAAAGATAAGATCGGAAGTTCTTTACTTCTTTAAAAACAGCATAGGCTTGCTGATCTGCTGCTGGGTAATTAAGTTCTGCGCCTTTGAAAGCTGAGATCATAAAGGAAATTGGGACTTCATTATTTTTAGCGTTCTTTTGAGTTAGGACAGCTACGTCGGAGCGGTCAGAAGCAAATGTGTAGAGCGTGAAGTCTTGCAAAAAGTTGGGGGACATGAGAGAAGGAGCGTTTATTATGGCCTTTTTTATTGAATTAAATGCTTGGTTTTCTAAGGGTCCCCAATGATATTATGCGTCCTTCTTTATTAAGTTCTGTAAAGGTCTCACCATTTCTGAAAAACGGGGGACAAATCTTCTGACAAAGTTTATCTAGCCTAAGAAAGACTGCATAGACTTTTTTGACGAGAGAGAGGGAAGTTTTGAGATGACTTGAGTCCTTTCAGGGTCGATAATCATCTCTTCGCTTGATACAATAAATCCTAAGAGCTTACCTTGTTCTACTGCGAAGATAGACTTTTAGGATTCAAGGAAATGTCGTACTTACGACATCGCTGTAGAACGGATCTCAAATGAGTTAGATGATCAGCTTTGTTTTTCAGGAATATAGTAACGTCATCCAGGTAAACTATGATGGATTGATTGATTAAGCCTCAAAAAGAGATATCCATCGCTCTCTGGAACGTGGCACCAGCATTAATGAGTCCAAAGGGAATTTTCCTATAAGCGTAGGTGCCCCATGGAGTGTCGTAGGTAGTCTTAAGTTGGTCTGGGGGAGACATCAGGACTTGGTTATACCCTGAAAAACCATCCAATAAGGATAATCTTTCAGAACCAGACACATGTTGAAGGATCTGTTCCATGGGTGGGACAGGGTAGTTGTCTTTATCAGACGCTCGATTAAGGTTTCGGAAATCGACGCATAGTCGGATTTCACCACTCTTCTTTCGGACAGGGACCAGATTAGAGACCCATTGCGTGTGCCTAGATGGAAAAATTATCTTAGCATTCAGGAGTTTATTTAATTCTTTTTTGATGGTCGGTTCGAGTTTAGGGTGCATTTTTCTTAACTTTTGTTGAAACAACAAGGTTTGGGGTTTCATAGGAATGACGTGTTGTATGATGTTAGGATCAAAGGTTTTTAGGTCTTCATACGTCCATGCAAAAACATCTTTGAATTCCTTAAATAATTTAATAAATGCAGCTTTCTCTTGTTCAGAACACCCCACCCCTAAATTAATGCACAGTGGATTGTCATTAGTTCCCAAGTTTACTTTTTCATATGATAAAGAGGAACTATTTGTTTTACAATTGACTGATTTTTTGAATTTGTCTTGAAGATCATAAAAATTTTCTAATCTAACTACAGATTTAGGGATAGAATTTACCATGTCCGATGAAGATTCAGGAGATCTCGGATCCGGTATTACCGTTAAATCGCGAAGATTCTCGCCATGAGTGCATTCATTGATCACGGCGCCTTGGAAAGTTTCTTCCATATGCAGGAAACTAATAATTTGTTGATCGTCGTTGAAGACTCTCCAATTTGTGATGTTGTCAGGGATGGATGGCTTGAACAATAGTTCGACGGAGAATGCATTCGGGGACAAGCCTTCTGCAAGAAAGAGTTTTGAAGCTACGTTAGCTAACAAATCGGCTTCCGAATTATTCAATCTAGGAATAGAAATTATGTTAAAAGCAGAAAACTTGTTCATCAAATTCCATACCTCAGATTGGTATCTTTTAAGATGCGGGGATAAACAGTGGATAGAATCTCTTACCTGTCTAACCACGATTTCCAAATCGTCAAAGACAGTCAAATTTTGAATGTTCATATCTAATGCTTTCCTGAGGCCTTACAATAAAGCCTCATATTCTGTTGTGTTGTTTGTACATTCAAACTCTAACCTACATGCAATCAGGGTTTTGTTACCTGCTGGATCAATAATAATGCAGCCTGCACCGGCTCCTTCCTTGGATTTTGACCCATCAAAGTAAAGAGACCATATTTGATTTTTGTCAGGTGCATGAGACCATTGGGTAGAAACTGCTAGCTGCATATATGCCACAATTTCGGACTGCTACTCCGGGTTAGTGATAGCGAAAGTTTCGACCATGAAATTGCCGAAAAAGGTATCCATCCCTTGTATTTCGGGTGAATCAGCAGAAGGTGTAAATGGTTCATTGGGATCATTTAAATCTGTCACTGTAAACTTTAGGTAACGTTCACAATTTACCTTGATTTTGTTGGGCTTTCCATTCTCGAGCAGCCACAAGTGAGACCAATCTGTCGCGAAATATCCGTGTAGCTGCTCTGACCAGTCTCTACTTAAAAACAAACCATAAACTTTTGGAATATCCACAACAATAATATCAATCACTTGATGAACTTTGGGGTTAGAGGATAATCTTATAAGCACATTCCTTAATTCGCCTATAACCTTAACACTAGTTCGATCAAGTTGGATGATCTTTAAGGTGAATGGTTCAACTTCAGCATTAATCTTCTGACATACAGACCATGGCATAACATTGGAAGATGCTCCTGAATCTAACATACAATTGTGCACGTTCCTATTAAAGATTTCAAAAGTTAGCAAAAATGGAGGTACATTTCTGCGAGTACTGATGGTGGAAGCTTGTTGCTTTTTACTCGCAGCCTCTAAAACTAATTTATCTACATTTGTTACATTATTTACATGAAGGTATCTCTTCTCATGAGGATCATAAGTATTTTTAGCGGAGGCCTTCTGAGGAACTTTTGGGTTGTTCTGAAAAAATTTGTTACTGCTTGGATTACCGTTTTTGCTATTCTCTGTGATATTCTGTAACATTTTTTGTAGCAGAAACAAAAATTTTAATAATTCATAAACAGAAATGTTATCCCTTAACTTTTTTAGATCTTCAACCAAATCATAATCTAAGTTTGGGTTTACATGACTCTATTTAGTCTCAGCTGGTTTAGACTGTTTTGGGGGCAAAGTCATGGTGTTTTCAGAAGAAGGCTTGTTTGTTGTCTTACTCCTAGTATTGTAGGGATGTACTGTCTCAAAATTAGTTTGAAAAATGCTATTTGAGAAGTGTCCAAAAATGTTCAGAGAAGATTCATGTTCTTCAAGTGTCTCTTGTTCGAATACTTCCTCAGGGATCTAAGGGGGCATCAAGTTATCCTGGGCTTCTAGAGTCGTTTGAATAGCGAATTGTATGATTTCCAGATTTAAGCCTTTGATATTTGAATTAGGTCGATTAGTGGGAAAATGCTTCCTAAACGGGGGTTTGTAAGGCCCTTTGCTCGTAGAAGCTTCTTTGACCGTCCTTTTCAAATCTATAACTTGATTTGACAGCTTTTGAACGACTTTTTGTAAGTTTTCTAAATCTAAGCTTTCAGGTTGCATTTTGTTTTGGGCAGGTCTAGGGAGGATTTCGATTTTCTTTTTGGAAGATGAACTAGTCTCTGTTTTGTTGCTAGTAGTGTCTTTTAAGCTGAGGATGTCTTTCTCAATCTGACTGGCTTCTTCGAAGGCCTCTAACAACGTGTCTTTCTTAGATCTCTTTACCCAAATGGCTATACTTTGATGTAAGGCTTTCGTATAATATGCTATGATAAGATTCTCAGCAGGAATCGAATTTGTAGGGATTCGGTTCTTTAGTGTTAAGAATATTTGGTTAAAGTCTTTGATTTTCTTCTTGGGATTCATTCTTAAACTAGAAATCTCCATGACTAGAACTTCTGGGGACTTGTCGTCTCCAAAATTCTCAAGAAAACATGATTCAAACTTCTCCCATGACATAATGGTATGGGGCTACTGGGAAAAGTACAAGGTAGAGGCATTGCCCTCGAAAGTGTAGGGGAACAATCTACAGACTACGTCTTCATTCTCGACATTACGGAGTATAATGGCTAACATAAAAATTTTAATGTGATCTTCGGCGATTTGTTTAGAGTCTGGGTCAAATTTAGGGAGCCACTTCTCCGGGTGTTTAGGTAAGGGATGTTGAGGCCCAGGTACGACTACTGCATCTTGGTCGAGCCAGGGTCTGGCAGGATTGTTCTGATTGGTCATTGGTGTGGGCGGTGTCGAAGGGTGGGATGAGGAACTGCCTTCGTCAGAAGATTCTTCTCCAGAAGAAGAAGGAGATGAAGGGGGTGGTGAGGGTGGTATACCAGATCCTCTTGCTGCAGGAGTGAGGATTGGATCTGTAGGGTTTAAAGTGATATTAGTGCCTCTAAGTTGTTCTCTGATATCAGATAAATCTAATGGTTGGTCCAAAGGTCGGTTTGGTTGTCTTAAACGGGCGAAGGCACTATGTGTTCTTATGAGAGATTGGCGGACAATATCTTGTACGTCACCACCTATAGGATTTGGGGTTACTGGTTCAACTGTGATCCGTAGATCGTCGTTTGATGTGGTTGTTGTTTGAGGGATGATGTTGTCGCTTGAATGACTTCTTGTCACTATAGGTGAGCAGTTGGGTGATGGAGGAGTCTTACAACCGCCTCGTGCCATTAATAATTTTCAGGCCCTCCTTCTAGCGCCATTTGTTGACAGGAGAAATTGATCGCTCGTCAACTCGAAGAGTGAATCCGGTCCGGGGTTGTCTAAATAACCCAAGCCATTTGGATTAATCCACTCTGATGGGCTTAGTAGCTCCATTGGCCGATCTAAGTCTTAGGAAAGTAAAAAAAACTAAACTAAAGAAACTAACTAAGTAAAAAAAACAATTGTTGCAACTATATACAAGTCTAATATATATTCACAGTTTGCTAGCTAATAGAATAATAGTTCTACTTATTAAATATACAGTGCATAGATATATTTATATTTCTATTATATGTACAGTATTCACAAATTGCAAAGTTTTAATCAAAAACCTACGAAAAATCACGTATGAATTGACAGCAAAATCTATTGTTCAATATTTTTGATTTTTTGTAACTTTTATAAACAAGAAATGAAATGAAAGCTATCTAACTAAGAAATAAAAAATAACAATCTGTACTGTGTATCTAAACTATAGATAATTCTTATATTAATTTACTATTAAAATGAAAATAACAAACTGACCTGAAATTATCATCTCCTACTCATCCTGTACATAGCATGTGTGTTCACTGTTTGATGAGGCCAACCCGCACCAGATTTTCCAATACTTCACGTAAACACGAAGAAACAATTCTTTTGAATGATAACGACAAAACATGTAAAGGATGTAGCAACAACAATTTTATAGTTTACAAATGATTACATTAAGATAAATCTCACTACAAAGATTTGTATATAACTGCTCATTTAATAAAGAAGATTAACCCTCTAATTCTCAAATGTGAACAGATTAATTGTTGTATAAAAAATGAGAAGCATAAAACATGGACACTATATAAATCATATCACATCAACCTGTAACAAATTATGATATCTAAAGTAGTCAAAAATTTGATTACAAATTGAAATGAACCAAAACAAACTTGAACAAAAGTATGATATATTGAAGCTAAAGCCGTACAAACATCCACTTTCATTCGAGTCTGAATTATCACCAGTCCATAGTCTCTGCTCCCAAGCAGCGATGGTTTTTGTTTACAAAAATAATACATATATAAAGGCCATAGGATGAAAACATTCCTTGTGGAAATTATCAAAGCTGTTGCAAAAATTATGGGAATACAATCTCCCAAATTCCTATTTCTATCTAAGACTAACAGCCTAATTCAAAAGTATGTAAAGAAAAAGCATGTTCAAAGATGCCATAGTCGATCCAATCTCCTTTAAAATTCATGTGTACCTGTCAATGCACAAGAATACATGTTTTTCAGATTGTATTTTAGTTGTAAAATCAAAATAGTTCAAATTTTCATAACTAGCTACAGAATCTCACGATTCTATAGCTAGTTATTATTTACAAACATAATCGTATTGTATCAATTCAATCATAACAAAAATAGATGTGATTGAGCAAACAAATCCTTTATGCTAATTCAAAGCAAACAAAATCATTTTAAAATCATTCTTGAAATACTATACCTCGGTTTCAGGGATTCGATTCGATCAAGCTATTTTTGAATTAACAATGGCAGTGGCCGCCTCTACATTTTTGAAAATGATTGAGCCTGTGGTCTTCTGCCTTTTATCATTAGCTTGTAGTCTGTCATTTTCTTTGGTTAACAAATTTACTCGGTCCTCCAAGGACTTGATTTGGGATTGGAGCAAAGGGACGTCTGTATAATATCGGTCGAGCCACGACTTACATTCATCACACTGTGGTTGATTAGGCCGTGTGATTACAGGTGAAGAATTTCTTAATTTACTAGCAGTTCCACTGTCGAGTTTGATCCCGGGGAAGTTGGGGTCATCTCTAAGGCATGGCGGGAGGTTCATCACATAATCATAGGGCTTGACAGAACAAAGGTCGTGTGAGTATGGATACTCCTCGGTTAGAAACTGCTCGATTTTGAAATCGAAATCTTCACTCAACAAAATTGGTTTTTGGTCTGTGTTTTGTTTAGATTTATTGCGATCACACCGTGAAACCCAGCGTGAGGCATTCTTACCCTTGCAATTGATCTCACTGTAGCTTTTACCCTTTTTCTTTGCAGACCTCTTAATAGGCTTAGCACTGTCTTTTAGACATGAGTCAGGCAGGGTGTCGGGTAGGGCATTGTTCGGGTAGGTTGAGGGTTCAACAGACGACAAGAGCATAGGAGGGGAAATGACAGGGCCGACAAGGGTTTCTGTAACCATAGTCTTGTCAACTTGTCCAATTTCAGGACTGGCAAAGCCATTCCTCAACAAGAAAGCTTCCCAACAATCGCCACTCAACCTCAATTGATGAACTATAATAATTTTAGTTAAACAATGGTGGAAGAGGCTGGAGTCGAATTTCTCCCTCTTGTAACATTTAGCCATTTTATATAAACTCCAAAAGAGGAAATGTGGCATATTTAAAGGAAAATCTATGAAACTCGTAATTAGCTAGAGGTGGTATAGGAAAACTAAACCGTATCTACCCTCTCATGTAATGAACTGCTTGATAATAGCCAACAAATCATGCCACCTAGACTTAAGAGCTGTAACTGGCATACCTTTGTCACAATTGTTGATCTTCCTTGAAGTAAACAGCAGTGGCCATGGTACTTCATCAACCTTCGAATTTTTAAACCATTTTTCCCTTTGGCTAGTAGACCAGTGGCTGAGCTAAGGAAATCCTCGTTCAATTCGAGTTGGATGTCCCCAATTTTGGATCTGCATCGATCGAATGTAAGTGCAAATTGCCGAGCAACTGCCAGGTCGAAACCCTCGAACTTCTCAATAAAAACCAACCAACCATTCCTCTCTAGGTCCTCTCAGGCATAATCAAACAACAACAAAGTTTGGGCATCATTGGGCTTGATTCGCACTACAGGAGCCATAGAAAATGGCATAATATCAACAGGGTAATCGGCGAGGGGGTTTGACAGGGTAGACACAGAACCATTTTTCCCGCAGCTTCCCCAAAACAAGCAAAGGCAACCCGAAATGCAAGACACAGCGTTAATGCTTATGCATGCGAGGGTGGTGGAGTAAATTGGGACCATGAAAAAATATCATGTCGGGTTGTACAATCGACAGCGCCTTGGTAAAATGTTACATTCAAATCGCAAAAGTGCATATCAAAAAGCATTGTAAACAATATGTCAAATGAACCACGATTTGACCCAAAATTAATGTGTTCAATAAAACCATTGCATCGAAGTTTATAAATCAACACCATATTAATAATAATCAAAAGCATAGATATTTGGCGTTTTGATAATATGTGACCAGTGGTGTGTTTGAATTCAAAGAGTTATGACCACACAAACAAATTGGTTCATAACAATCCAAAAGATCATTTTAATGCAATCAACATGAATTCCAACTGTAGTTTTTCACGCTTGCAGTCATGAAAATGAAAACGAAAAGCAGGTAAGCGAAAGCGAAAGATAATAGTGTCATTTTAAAAAAAATTGCGACGAGTATTGAGGGTTCAAAACCCTTGTGTAGGCAGCTTGTAAGGAAAAGATAGGAATAAATATGTCTTCCAACAAGATAGAAGGTTGATTAATAGTCTGCCTAATGATTTTGTCTCCCACTGATTGATCATGGATCTGTTCAACTAAATTAGGGGAAGATTTATCGTCCACATGGTTATCAACTTCACATTCGGCCTCTTTTACTTTAGAAACTGTTATAAAATCTATGAGAGTGTGACAATTGTCATCTTTTAAAGTAAAGGTTCCTTCTTCGACATGAGGAAACATTGTTTTCAAAGAATGATTAGATGTGACAATTGCATTATGTGGTTCATGATTTTCCAAAATGAAAGAAGTTGACAAAAATTGTGGTGCTTCAAAATCTTCAAGATCAACATGAAAATTTGAACCATTTTGAGATTGAGTGTTAGTGCTCAATTCAAATTGGTTAACCAATTAATTTATCTTGCTTGTCTAAGAGAGAAACAAGATATTCAAACCACTCATTAATAAGAAGCATTTCTTTCAAAGGGAATCTAGTACAAACATGGCTTAGCCTAATTCCAAAATCATTGAATGATTCACCATTTTCTTTCCTTAAGCAACTTAATTCTTCAATTAATTCATCATAATCATAGTTGCTAAAATCTTGATAAAAACTCAAATACAAACTCAGACAAAGAATGAATAGAATTAGCCTGAAAAGATTCAAACCAAATTTTAACCCGACCTCAGAAAGTGAGAGTGAACAATCTACATGTAACATTAGAATCAGTGATATTGTGTATTAAACACTTATAAAAAAAATTAGAGATATGGTCTACTGTAGATGTGTTACCTTCACCATCAAAGGTGAGTTTTGAAAAGAGATCAGTTGTCTTGTTGGAAATAACTAGTAGTGAGACATTAAAAGCATGTTCTGACACAGTGATTTGGGCAGGAGCCATTAAGAATTTGAAGAAATTGACTCCAAATAGTTAGCTTGCCTTGTAGTGCATTATAAGATGACACAAGAGAAAATATTATAAATCTGGAATTATGGCAGGCTGAGGGGTAAAACATTTAATTATTAAATTTACCTCGGCCCTCCTTCTAGCGCCATTTGTTGACAGGTGAAATTGACCGTCCGTCAACTGGAAGAGCGAGTCAGGTCCAGGGTTGTCTAAATAACCCAAGATGTTTGGTGTAACTCAATCCGATGGGTTTAATGGCTTCGTTAGCCAATCTAAGAATCCTAAAAGAAACGAATAAAAGAGAGAAATAACTAACTAATTACTAAACAGTATATATATATGTACATATGCTCTAATGTAACTGAAGTAGTTGTATTTAAGAAGAAGATATACAAGTCTTGTTTATTTACATTGATATACAAGATGCAAGTTTTAATCGAAACTTACGAAAATCAATGTGAAAAATGATTGCTTCTAGGAAGCAGATAAAGAAAGCACATAAAAATATTTATTGTTTTTCCTTTATAAATTTAAAGAATCTTGCAAAAAATTTAATGAAACATGAACATGTGGATAGTCAAAGATGAACCATACATTCTAGTTTCAAAGATATGTAAATGACATAAAAATACAAAGAAGTTATCATGTCATTGAGTTAGTGAGGTGTATCCAAGCATCTGCATAGTTGGAGGACATTCAACTGCCATGTCCAAGAGAGAAATCTACAATGAACCTTATGAATGTTCTAAATAAATTCAGAACATGTATTGGCAGCTTAGGTTTTAATGACAGAAAAGGAAACACAAACATAAACATGTGATCTCATAATTATACATGATTATAGAAAGATAAATTTGGAAGAAATCTATGCATTTTATCATTCAATTTAAAACTCAAAGATAAATCCCATTATTTAAATCGAATATATGATCACAGCATTTGTATTTTGAGAAGCAAATGATAGATGGTATTTATAATATAAACCTCCTACACATCACAGATCATTTAATATAAATATATCAGACCTGCACATGTAGCAGGATTGATAAAACATAAATAACAACATTATAAACAAAAGGCTAAAGAGAAAATGCATATATGTCGTTCTATTAAGTTTTGGAATTACTTGTCCTTTCTGTAGTCCTGGAAGAGCTTTTTGGGATAATAGACTTTAAAGATTGGAAAAATTAATATATAAATGATAGCAATTAACCATGTATTGATAAAACAAACTAAAGCTAATTTAAATCAATGCATAATCAATTATTCAAAGAATATGAAGATATTATAATGAAAATAAAAATATTTTACTCACAGAAAAAAAGTCATTAAGAAACCTGGAATTCCATATTCTTCTTTGAAAATAATATTCCATTCTCCCAAAGATTCCAACCATCCGTTACTCCTTTTGAAAAGAAAAAAAGTTTACAAAAGAAATGATATATAAAAGAGAAAGGATACAAATCCTTCTCTCCAATTCTTGGATCCCTCAGACTTTGAACTTTCCCATATATTTATATAATGAATGAATAGTTTGGGAATCACTATTAATTTTCGCCACCTGAAATTTTCCTCATCAAGAGACATCCATATCTCTCAAATCGTACATTTGTTTGGGAAAATTTCTATGTGGAAGGGAAATGGATCCATTTGGGTTCTGGGTTTTCAACCATTTCTTCCAATTCCTCATGGTTTGGCTGAAGTCAGTCCTGCAAAATCGTCTATCTAATCTTGACGTCTTTCCAAATTTTATCTGTTGTTGCTCATAAAATTATTTGTAGCAATCCAATATTATTTTTGGATCAATCATCTTGAACGTATTTAGATAATAAAATCAATCCACGATCAGATCCATATCAAATATTTGATAATAGAAACCTATGAAACAAAAAGAAACCTAAATTAATAACCTAAAAATTGTGAATAAAACAAAATCTAGAACAATAAAATCAAAAATGAATTTAAACTAACTATAAGTTCTAAACAAACATTGTTTATAATTTCCTTTCAAATATTAACTTAAAATTATAGAAGCTTCAAGTTAATGGAGAAGAGAAAAATATTAATTTTTTGTTTTTTACAAAATCAAAAATCCGAGCCTTTCTAAACACTTCTCTTAAAGTTTTGGGGTTGTCGAATTCAATTATGTCCTTGTATGACTATGGAAGACAGCTTAGGAATCACTATATTTTTACTTTATCTTCCTTGATGTAGGGTAGAAATCTTAATAATTCAAGAAATTTGTTTACCAGGTCGTCCATGGTCATTTGTCCAAGCCTTAGCTCATAAAATTACGTAGTCTTTCTTTCATACTAGCTTTTTGATAAATACTTCTTCTTGAATTATTTCTTGAAATATGACCATTCCATCTGTTTTTCTTTTAATCCCTTGGCCAGTTGCAGGTATTTCCACCAAATACTTGCCTTTCCCTTCAGGTTATAAATGGCCATTAAGACTTTCATGTTACTATAATAATTATAGATCTAGAAGTATTTATTCATATCCAGTAACCATGCTTCAACCTCTTCACCCATCCTGGATTCTCCGCCAAAGGTGGATGGTTTGATCTTCTTG
The DNA here is from genome assembly GCA_032191745.1 of Picea mariana. Taxonomy (NCBI): domain Eukaryota; kingdom Viridiplantae; phylum Streptophyta; class Pinopsida; order Pinales; family Pinaceae; genus Picea; species Picea mariana. Next base: position 3,665 of record JASDQU010882569.1, on the reverse strand, counting down.
AATTCACCTTCAAGGTGATCCACCTGTTTTCTTTTCCTTCCTATGATTTTTTTTTTCTTGTTGCTTGTGTGCCTTCGAAAGAACTATTCTCTTTTTTCGTTTCAGGACCAAAATTTTTAGAGGCTATTTTGTTGACTTCTTCCTCTTTGTCGTTTTCCATTGTACTCTTTTTTGTTACTATGTTGTGCAATAACACTTCATTTATTTCTTGTTGGCCATCACATGATTTTTTTAGTTTCTCATTATCTTCCTTGAAAGCTTGCAGTTCCATGATAAGGTTCCTCATTGTTTCCAGAACCTGGGTGGTTGAACTTCCTTCACTGTTATGTCTAGCTTCTTTAGGAGGTCCTTGATCAGGATTCTCTTCAAGTCTGATCTCCTCTTCGTTCTGTGCTAGCATTATCACAACAGAATAAAATTTTTATGTTTGTAACAGTAAGCATTTTTGTTAGTTTTTATTTTAACAAAAATAAAATGTACTAAACTAAATTAGCCTTGCCCTGAGGTCCAAATTCTATAACCTTCATCTTTGATACCATATGTAATGTACCCCAAGTACAAATTAAAAAAAAATAAAAATCATTAGGTTCATTAAAACTCATTGACTCCACCATACTTGTTCGGGCATAACTTTAGTTGTTGTCACTATTTGGACTTAAACATGTACCCTTTGTAATTGACATGACTGAAATTAAGATAGTTATCTTACATGGAATCATACTATTGATAGATTTTGGTACATATAAAATGGTGAAGAAAAGACTAGCTTTTAATATGATCTGTAGGTTTGTATTTTCTTACTATATCCATTTAGTGACCATGGTACCCCTATCATAACCTCGACACCATTATTATCTATATAAGTGGTTTACTAAATATATCAACACACACACACACACACATATATATATAGACTCTTAGCATAACCAATTTTGTAACCATTAAGTGAAATCTTAACACTTGCTTATATATATATATATATACAAAATTCCACACATGGAGTTTTTTCATATACCACTATTAATATACTTATATATATAATCTTGGGTTTATCATCTGAAAAGTAAACCCTTACTCGATATAACTATTTCATGTTCATATATAAAAATCCCTTTCATAGGTTATATGAACCAATGTGTAACTAGACCACTCCACAAATATGATGCAGGAGCATCACTCCACATCATCAAGCGCTAGCCAACCAACACACCCAACACATGTTCAATGGAGAGGAGAGGCACAACCCTCTCACTTTCAAATTTCAAATTTTGAAATTGTATTAAATGTTGTAAGGCCGAAGAGCCAAAATCCATGCATGTGCGCAGGCTTTAGATAAAGTTTGCCTTAAATAGTTGTAAGCCTGAGATCTAGATCCGATTCGGACTAGACATCCATTCAATGCAATTGAATGTAAATTAATGAGAGTTGGTGAGGATGGAGGGAAGAGCTCGAGGAGCCCCCTTTTGTAAAAATATCCTTTGTATCTATAGGAGTTAGTCGGTAGAGGAGTAGTCGACAAAGAAGAATAGGGAGAATAGAGAAGAGAGGAGAGTCGTGACTCTGTTGCAGTCTAAGCTCACATTGTAAAGAGGTATTTCATATTAATACAATCATAGTAGTTTTTCCTGCATGTTGTTGTTCATGAGTTTGTGAGTTCATGGATGAATGTATTTATTTGTTGGTGATATGTTGTAGATGTATGTTAGATATGGATTTGCAGGGATAGATAGATTTTCCTATCTGAGAGTTCTTTGATTTTCAGGTTTGGGTTCTTTTTGGTTTCATGCAAGAGTGCATGACAAAATACTGTTGGTTCTGAAAACTAGTGCAGGAGTGCACTTCTGAATTTTGAGGAATTTCAAACAAAGATGTGCCAGGAGGGCACACCAAAGGAAGTATTAGACCCAGGGAGAAACCTCAAGGTTGTTGGACACCTTGGAGGTAAGACTGTGCAGAGGAAGGCACAGAGATAATAGAATCATTGAGGGTTCTGTAGATATCTGCCAAGAGGGCATCGAACGAGTGCAAGGAGTGCACAGGAGGAACTCTGTTTCAAGTTTAGGGAAGACAGAACATCTAAAGTTCTGTGAATCTCTGCTAGGAGGGCATTGAGTAGTTTCATAGAGTGCACAGAAGGACTCTTTTTGAGTTCTGTTGGAAAGAGAAGTGTCAAGGAGAGACACTCACAGAGTTACTAAGTACTCTATTAAGCTCAGGAAGGATGGCTTGAGTAGAAGGTTGTCAGGAGGACACCAGATTTCCCTTTGAGGACACAGAAGGGTGAGTCCACTAGAGGCTTGGGTAAATAAAGCTCAGGATGGATAGCATAGTTGTGTGCAGGGACCCTGCAAGGAGTGCAGAGGTCATGAAACTTTTTGAGGTTTCAGAGTGAACAAAGATCAAGAGGAATAAAGTTCCTAGAACACAGGTGATATCCAAAGTAATTGAGCTCGCAGAGGAAGCAAAGGCCGAGGCCTTTGAAACTTTAAAAATCTTCCAAGAGGAAGGGAAGAAGTGCATGCTCAGGAAGGAGTAACAACTATCCTTGGATTAGTAGCACAGATAATTATTGATCACAAGATCAGGGAAAACTACGCGGAGGCTACATTCATAGAGGTGACATAGTGGAAGAGATGAAACGGATGGTGGAGACACTTCATGGAAGAAGTGAGAAATGTCATGAGCCATTGGATGAGAAGCAGTAGGAGCCGCTGAAACCCTTTGGAGTGGGATTTTGGCATTTTGGCATTTCGGGGTTCGGCATTTCAGAAATCCTGTTGAAAAGGACTTGGAGCACTTTGCATTGAAAACCTCAAAGTCACGAAATGAAACATGTCCTTGGAGAAGGGTTGTGGTCACAGAGGAAGCAACCATTTCGAAGTTCAGCATTTTGGCATTTTGGGGTCCGAGAGGTTGAAAGACCAAGAACCGTCTGTAGCTAGAATCACGTAATCGCAAATTCTAAAATCCCAAAAAGTGGGTCGTGGTTGAGTAGATTTCGGCATTTTGGGACCCATAGATTTGAAAGAAAGAGAACAGGGGGAGTGCTTGCATCATGGTTTCTCGAATCACGAAAGCCGGTAGCGCTTTTTCACTAAGCCTTTTTAGAATTTTGGGGCCCGGATGTTCGAGAGACCAGGAGTTGGGAGATGTGGAGTCTTGACTCGCGAAATCGCAAAACCCAGAGAGCATTCGAAGGAAGAGCACGAGCCAGAGCCATTGAGCCCATTTCAGTGTTTCGTCATTTCGAGGTTTGGGAGGTAGAAGAGGCATTATTTTGGAGTCACTGCATCATGAACTCCTGGTTACCAAAATTTTGATACAACAACAACGTCGTGGTCGCGTGGAGGTGAATCTTGTGCCTAGTGATTGTTCACACAGGTGGGATTTCCAAAGGACCTATGGATCGGATTCATGGGGTTCTAGTGAGGGCCCGAAAGAACTATTTCAGTTCTTTGGATTCGGAGACGAGCGATCCTGTGCGGATCTCGGCCTTAGGGTCAGGGGTCTACACCAAAATCACATTTTGTAACTAGGGTTCCTACCACATACAGTTCATGCCCTACCACATTAAATAGTTGATAAGCACATAGGTATTAGAGTTACAATGAGACATTAAGGTTTGTTATGACAAATCAGACATCGACGTATCATGTGCCATAACA
>JASDQU010882567.1:9614-22323 GCA_032191745.1 Picea mariana | reverse complement strand
TATAAGAGGTTAGCACAACCAATTGTTGGCGATCTATCCAAACTAGTCTAAGGGGTTAGCACAACCAATTGTTGATGATCAATCCAAACTTGTCTAAGGGGTTAGCGCAACCAATTGTTGCATTCTATCCCAAGTGGTTAGATGAACCAGTCGTTTCTAATGTTGCTAGGAATTTGGTTATTTCCACGTTAATGGGTTCTTGGTTTGAATCCCCCTAGAATATGCACACTAGTCTATGTCATCAGGTTTACTAGAGATGCCATCCATGAATGAAAGGAAACATCTCTTGGGGCTAAAGATGAAATATTCGTCGAAAAAACCTATAACGGTCATTGGAGAACTTGAATTGTTGATCTTGATTATATGTAAATTATTATGTTTGTGTATCTTTTCATGTGCACGCGCACACACGTGGCACACACATACACACATGTATGCATGTATCTATGTACACACACATGTATGTATGTATGCATGTATCTATGTACACAAACATGTATGTATATATGTATCTATGTACACACACACATATGCAAGGGGTAGTTCAATGGGCTTAAGCACTATGTGTTCAATCATTGAGCTAGGTTCGATTCCTTTATTAAGGGTCGACGGGTTCAACTGCAAGCTATGGTGGGGATGAAATTCCATGGCTATGCCTTGGAGGGTGAGGCATACTAGTTTATATTGATGGGTTTACTACATATGCCATCCACGAATATGGGGAAGCATCCTTGGGTTTTCTCAGTTTCCTTGAAAAATTGTTTATTTTGTTTTGTTTATGAGATGAACATTCATTTTTGTTTATTATTATTTTTAGTCGGTGTGTGATGACATCAAGACTACACTCAATAACTAGTGACAATCTCCTCCATATTGGGTTGTAGAATGTACTTCTTGACATAACTACAAAATGAGGATAAGTCTCTTGGTCTGCGTGTCCTCTATGTTCTAACATTCAAAGATCAATACTATGAATGTTGTATTAATACAAGGTTGAATAAAACTTGTACATTGAACTTTTTGTATTATTTCCTTAAATAAAGAGGTTACCTTCTTTATTATTAACATGGAAAAATCCATCTTAATACCATAAGACGATTAGTCATGGATATTTATCATAGTTTGGAACATTCTTAATTATCTCTTTCATCTTCAAATGGGTGTTGCTCTAGCAAATATGCTATTTCCCATAACAAGGTAGTGATCTTTGCAATAAGAATGTTGGAGGCTAATACCCTTTTATCACTATAACATTGAATACTCCATAAATCTTTGGAGTAGTTAATTTTTTTTTACATGATTTAATCTTTGTTAGTGCTCATTCTCTTTGTTCACATAAAAAGAAATAAAATTTATTTTTTTTCTTTTCTCTTTTCAATATTTTTTAAAAATACTTTTTATTTTACCCTTTTATATATATTTTGCACATTAACACTCTCCAATTAATCTAAATCACTTTTAGCGTTTCTCATTTACGTGATTCAAAGCTTCTATTATAAAATTAACCAATGTTTCCTTGTCAACATATAATATCACATAAACTTTTCCACCTTTAATATAATTTTGAAAATATCTTTTTAAATGTGATAGTTACATCCTTAATTCACATAGATTATAGTTTAATCTTATTCTTGACTTTTTCTAAATCTACCTCCATTTTTTATATACACTCGATTATATTCACTAATTTTTTTTTAATATACACTCGATTATATTCACCAATAATAAAGTTTCTTGATATAATCTTTATTTTTACAAAATTATTCCAAGGGACGTCTCTTCGTAATCTTTCCATGTTATATAAATGGATGACAATATTTACTATATAAAAGTTGTTGTAAACATTTAATAATAATATTTAATATTGATTTTTTTTATTTTTATTTTATTTTTAATAATAATAATTTATGTTTAAATCAGATATCAAATTGGTGTATGAGATTGGGATTGATTTTTAAAGTCTAAGGAGATATATATACCCTATCCTCTTGTATTTGAACCTATGATCTCCAAAAACAAAATACATACTCTTAACTATTAAATTCACTCAAAAAACACATATTTTATTTTTACAAAATTATTCAAAATAATATCTCTTATTAATATTTCCATGTAGAACCATGGCAACCTGAGCTTGCAGAGGGAATAGCACCTCCAGGTTTTTTGTTTGCTCTCCTTCTGGTTTTGTCACCTCTCCAAAAACGAGCAAAGACGAGCAAAATCTCTGCTTCACGACGCATGCTAGATGATCATGGCGACCAATTTCTGATCATAGTTTTATTCATACTATTTTGTTTAAATTGTAACGTGTCAAACTCTAAGCTTTTGTTGAAAGCCACATATTCTAATTTCCCTTTTGTAACAAAACATGTAACTAATGAATGACATTGTATAAACATACACAACTATTAATATAACCTACTTTATTAAAAAAAAAAAAATTAAAAAAAAAAATTCCATGTTCTACTTTGTGCCATAGAAAATATGATCAAAGTAAAATCTTACAAAAACACCTTGTAAATCAAGGTCATACGATCCAACAACTTTGTATACATATGTGTTGTAACTTTGAAAATTTGCATGGATGTTTTAGAAAGGTTAATATTGGGTTTACCTAGAATTGGAAGGAAGCGTCCGTGGAAAAAATCACGAACAAGTTTTCTTTACTCAGGATTCAAAACTTCATTTCTTCTATTGTTTTTCGTAGGAGGAGATTTTGTGTGCTAAAGTCTACAAATATATGTGTAAGATTTTAAATAGGTGGATACTTAATATACTAAATTATATATAATTATATATATATATATATTACGAAGACTAATAATTTTTATAATATATTAATATTTTTTATAATGTATTAATGATGTTGTAATAAGTACATTTATAGAAATTAAAATTACGTTATTCAATATATAAATGCCACACATTTATCATCATATATTTATATAGCATTTTAAGTTGGTTATGGTGGTTTGACATCTTAAGCATTAATTTTAATATTTTAATGGTACATTGAATATATATGACATTAATATTTATTAATAAAGTTTATATGCTATTAAAGATATATTAATGTTTTTTTTTTACGAAAACGGTTATAGATTATATTAAGAAGGTGGATTGGCTACATATTCGATTACAAAAGGGCCTTGAATTTTTTCGGGCCTGCCTTTCTGAGCCATTCTACTTCTATAGCTATAGACTTGGAAACTGATCTAGTGTCTGTACGCCTTCAATAGGTATTGGATTCTTTACAGCAATGGCTTCTATACAAAATGTCATATTGCTGGTCAGATCTTGCTGACAGACTGCTAGTGAGATGGATTAGTTCTTAGGGTCTTGATTCCAATCGTTGTTCAGCTGAGCCATCTTGGCTTCCAGCTGATCAATTCTTTCTTCGAATTCCTGTTGAGGATTTTTTAGTTCCTTATGCAACTTATCCAGCTCCTCCGAAAAACCAAGCTTTGTAGTGATGATATCCGCCTCAAGCTGCTCCATTCTTCGACCAGCTTCTAAGTCCAAGTTCTCAAGGAAGTCCAGCTGATGCTGGAGCAATTGCTTCAAATTTTCCAAAGCCTTATCCATTTCCTTTAACCTCTCTTCCGTGCTCGGCTTGCTTGTCAATGATGAAGCCATTTCTGACCGCGCCTCTCCCTGCTTGTGTCTGGCCCTTCTCTGATTGATGCTTCATGCGCTCTCTGTCCCTAGATGACTTGTAGGAACGCTTTGAAACTGGGTTGAGAGGGGAGAGTTCTCCCTTTATTTCTTCTTCATGCCTTCTCATCATTGCACTTAGATTTCTAGGATTTGTGGGGGAAGGCGCGTAGATCTCTTGTCTCCCCCATATCTGAAGCGCCCTTCCTCATGGTACTGAGATGACTCCTTCGACCAACCAAAACCTCTGTCGCGTACTGGTCTTACAGATTCCCCTGATTTCCAATCTGCTTCCATAGCTTGCATTTGAGTATATGAGGGAGCACGGGATTGGGTTCAAGGGAGCTCCACGCTAGCAATCACTTCATTTACTGTCAGTACCCCCGCCTCCAACAACGCGCCTCTATTGGCTTCCTTGTCAACCTCCCCATTGAGATCCCTTAGCACATGAAAAAATTTATAAGATTTGAAATTCCTTAGAAGGAGGCGTATCTTGTTGAGAAGGTTGTTTAGAGAAATGCTTTGGGTCTTAGAATGGTTAATTATGGCCTGTATAATTATTCTGGAGTCACCGATTATTGTCAAGTCCTGGAGTCTGAGTTTTTTTTCTTGGTGAAGTCCTTGCCAGAGAGCCAAGGCCTCAGCTTGGTTGTTGGACTCTATTCCTAGGCCCAAAGCGAAGCACGTTGCTGTAGCCTCTGTGAGATTTTCAATTATCCCCCCTCCCCCAGCTTGGCCTTTTCCTTTCGAGGCCCCGTCAAAGAAGAGAATAGGTGTGTTTATTTTGCTTTTCCAATTGGCAAAATCCTGCTTGCTCTTCTTAATCTCCCAGTCTTCTTTGATTGGATCACTTGCTTTTCGGGCCTCGAGACCTTGTATCTTGAACTGGCTTAGCCAATGCTCCTCTTCTTCTTCCAGCTTATGATTCTTGACTTTAGTGCAGAGATAAGGAGTTGATTCACTCAAGAGAGATTGAATTTTGGTGACGACTATGGCTGCACTTCTTTGGCTTTCTATGAAGATTCTATGGTCCCTTTCTAGCCAAAGGTTCCATAGGATAAACTTTGGAAGCATTCCCCACAGCAAGAAAGCTTGGGTTCTCCCCTTAACAACGAAAGGATAAAAGGAGTTCCAGTGGAGGAGGAGGCATATTAAATCAGAAGGAAGATTGAGGGCAATTTGGGGGCCTGTTGCCACCATCCAGACTTCTTTTGAAAATCCGCAGTTTAAGAGAAGATGGTCTGTGGTTTCTTCCGCATGAAGGCAGAGGGGACACCTGAAGGGTCCTTCCCAGCCACGTCTTCTGAGGTTCTCCCCTATTTGGATACTCTTGTGCGCCAGGGTCCAAATGAAGAGGTCAATTTTTGGGAGAGAGTTGGACTGCTAGATTTCTTTCCAGAGTGCCAGATTAGGCATAGCAGTGGGGACGTTGTTGAAGAGTTGGTAGCCTTCTGCAATGGTGTAGGCCCATGCATTCCTTCCCCAACCTCTTTCGTCTTTACCTTTCTTTTTTAGTGGGGTATTCCCTTGAAGACATCTCTTGAGGGCGCACCAGTGACAGTCTAGAGCAGTTGGTCTGTTTGGCACTCCCCACCCTTGCTAGGTTTGATGCATGTCTGCCCCCCAAATTGAAATGTCGGAAAGCGTCACAATGTTTTGACTATCCATCCAGTTTTTGAGGCACAGTAGGTCCTATTGGAGCTCTAGAGGAGGATCTCCCATTATTGAGTCTGTCCAGATTCTGATTTTCTTACCGTTTTTTGGCACCCAAGTAAGGTGAGGGATGAAATGAGGAAGCACCTTTTTGCAGAGCGCAAAGATGGGGGAGCTTTTCGTTTCTTTGCAAGGAAACTCTAAGCTTCTGTCCCTTGGCCCCCGAAAATATTTCCTCCAAAGCGCGAGTTTACTCCAAGAAGGTTTGCCGGTGACCATCTTCCAGAGCAGCTTTTCCCCCAAGGCCAGATTTTGAACTCTGGTTTTTTTAAAATTGAGTCCCCCTTCCAGGAAGGGCTTTGAAGTTTTTTCCCAGCTTATCAAGTGCAGTTTTCTTCTTGCCTGCCTTCCTCCTTCCCACAAGAAGCGTCTTTGAAAAGCTTCTATTCTTTGGATGACTGTGGCTAGGGCTAACAACAATGAGCTTTGATAAATAGGGATACTGGACACCACATATTTTATCAGTACTGTCTTCCCTGCTAAATTTAACCAATTTGCCCCCCATGACGAAAATTTATTCTTTAGTTTTTCTACCAGATGGTTCCAGTGAGAGGCTCTAGGGGAATTTTTAAAAATAGGGATTCCCAGGTATTTAAAGGCCTCCCAATTAGTATGCCCTTCCATCCCTAGAACTCTTGTTATTCCCAGCATTTCATTTGGCGTGATATTCCATCCATAGATGTTACTCTTGGCTTGGCTGATTTCACTTCCGGAGGCTGCTGCATAAGCGTCCAGTTCTTCTTTAAACTTTTTTGCTATTATTGGACTTGCTCCTCCTAACAGCAGTGTATCGTCCGCGAATTGTGCATGGTTTATGTCTTTCACCCCTTGCACTATTCTTAGTCCCTGGAGATTCTTGTGAACTTGGGAATTTCCCAGCTAGTAGCTTAGGACTGATGCTTGAATTGCATAGAGCAGGGGCAAGAGGGGGCACCCTTGTCTTAAGCCCCTGGAGGCTTTGAAAAAGTTTGTTATCTTCCCATTCACCAATGGGGCTATCCATGGTGATCCGATGCAGGCTTTTATCCAATTTACAAATTTTGAGTCAAAACCAAACTTCCTCATGAATTCAAATAAAAATTCATGTCTGACTCTATCAAAGGCATTAGCAAGGTCCAGTTTAATAACCATACCTTTTTCTTTCCTTCGGACACTGGAGTGGATAGCCTCTTGAACCAGGATGATGTTATCGGCAATATGCCTTCCTTGGACAAAGTCGCCTTGGTTTTCAGGAACGATGAAAGGGAGGAGTGCCTTGAGACGATTGGCTATAACTTTGGCGAGGATTTTATAGCTTGTGTTGCATAGGGAGATTGGCCTGAAGCGGTTGAAAGAAAGTGCTCCTTTTTCTTTCGGGATGAGTGCCAGGAAGGATGAATTGGTGCTTCCCCCTCAATTGAATGCGAGCCAAAAATGCCTACCATCATCTCAAAGGGGGAACAAATATTGCTAGTTTGAGCCATGTTGCANCTTTTTCTTTCGGGATGAGTGCCAGGAAGGATGAATTGGTGCTTCCCCCTAGCTTGCTGCTTTGCTACGATTTTTTAATCATTTTGGTTAGATCCTTTTTTATTATATTCCAGCACTGCTGATAGAATCTGGCAGTGAACCCATCTGGCTCAGGGGCCTTGTCTAGGTTCATCTGATCAAGGGCCTCTTTTATCTCTTGCTGCATTAGCTCCCTTGTCAACTTGCTGTTGGTATCCTCATCTATGAGCCGTGGGATAACAATGAATGGGTACCTCTGCTGGTCCATTTCTGTTCCTTGTGGTTCTGTATAGAGCGTCTCAAAAGCTTCATAGGCTGCTTGTTTTATGCCCTCTGGATCTGCAATTGTTTTATTCTGGACTTGAACTTCTGTAACTGCCTTGTATTRTTTCCTTGCTTCCKCTTGTTTGTGAAAATAGCTTGTSTTTCGGTCTCCCTCTTTCAGCCATAGGCTTCTTGATTTTTKCCTCCAATAGCCTTCCTCCGCTCTGCAGGCTTTGTGCCATTGCCTTTGAAGGTTGTCCTCCTGTTGCAAGGTTTTTGGCGTGACCTCCTGATGTTCCATTTCCCACTGGTGGCTCTCGAGCTGGGCTTGGGCTGCTATGCGCATGGCTATTGGGCTTGGCTGGCTCTTTGCCCAAAGATTTAGGGCTCTTTTTAGTCTTCTAATTTTTTCCTCCCATACATAAAAGGTTGAGCCTTGAACAGCGTTGGCCCAAGTTTTAGTAACTAGATTCAGGAAGTCTTTGTCTTGTATCCAAGTTGGGTTGAATCTGAAAGGGATGGGCCCTCTGACTTGGTCTTTTTTAATTTCTAGTCGAATTGGCTTGTGGTCAGATACACTGTGGGGCAGAATTTCTGCTTTTGGTGTGAATCCTAGCAGCAGGAGGGAGCTTTGTACTAGGAATCTGTCCAGTTTGGCTGCTATGTGCCCAGGACCGATCCTCTTATTGGTCCACGTGTAAATTCCCTTGGCCGGTTTGGTGTCTAGAAGGTCCCAGGCTGAGGCTAAGTCCTCTACCCATTCTATAGTCGGGTCTCTCACTATGGAACCCCCTCTCTTTTCTTCCTGAGCTAAAGTTACATTTAGATCCCCACCTAGAATGATATTGTTGAGATTATTTTGTTGGAGGTAGTCCTGTAAGGACTCCCAACAATGTTTTTTTTCCCCCAAATGTTGCGGAACAAAGATATTAAAGACACTCACCTGGTAACTCGAGTCTTTATGAAGGAGTTTGGTGTGAATCCAGTGCATGCATGTGTCAGAGTTGAGCAGGTCTATTTTGGAGGCGTTCCACAGTGTGCAGAGTCCTCCTGAGGTGCCTCTGGCGTTTCCAGCTACTCCATGGCTTCCTTTCCATACATTCAACAAGGTTTTAAGTGCATCTTGCTGGCTCATTTTGGTCTCCTGGAGCAGTAAGATGTTTGCTTTCGAGGCTTTGATAATATCCTTGAGCGCTTCTTCCTTCCTTTTGCTGCCCATTCCTCTACAGTTCCAGGAGGTTATGATCATTATAAACCTTGAGGGGAGGGATGGCCTCCTTGGGAGGCTTTGGCTTGCTTCCTTGTTTGGCGAACTCTAATCAGCTGCTTGATGGTGGGTTGTGACCCGTTGAGGACGTCTTTGTAGGTTTCCTGGTCCCTTTCAACTTTTTTTGTTTTCCTGCCTCTTCCTGTTTTCTTTGGTGTGACCCAAATTTCATTTGCCTCGTCTGAGTCGCTGCCTATGAAGATCTCCCCTTCCTCTATGTTCTGACTGCCTTCCAGTCTTTGGGGGGAGTTATTTTGCGCCCCTTCTTCTTCTGCTGGCTGGTTTCCTTTATCTTCGGAGTTCTGGTTTCCTTTTGCTCCCTCTTGCGCGGCTTTACTTGGATCTGGCTCCCCTTCGTCAACTTCTTTAGCTAGGATACTGAAGTTGTTCTCAGTTTCCTTGGTCCCTGAAGTTTTGGCGTGCGGTGGGACTGTCTGTTCATTTCTTTGTCCCTTTTCTTTGGATTTCCCCTTCCAGGCCTGTTGCCAGCCTTCTTCTCCTTCTTTCTCCGTGGGGGGGTTCTTTGGACAGTTCCTTTGGAAGTGGCCGTACTCGTGACAACCTCTGCACTTGAATGGGAGCTGTTCGTAATCCAACTTTTGGAAGTGGTGCCAGTCACCGACTTTTAGCTTTATTGCCTCGGGTAGACCTACCTTCAGATCAACCTCCACACAGATCCACACATAGGAGTACTGGTCTCTTGGCTCTGCTCAATCAATGTAGCGTCCTAGGCCATTCCCTATTGCCTTAAGCGAGGTGGGGTTCCAGCAATGAATCGACAGATTAGGGAGTCTTACCCAGACTGGAACATCCTTGGGAACTTCTGAGGTGGGATCGAAGCTTGGGGTCCATTTTCTTAAGTAGAGTCCTTGGGTGCCCATGAAGTACGGGCCATTTCTGAAGATCAAATCTCTATCCTCCTGAGAGATAAATTCAAAGATGAAGTATCCTCGCCCGACCGCATAACACGTAACACTATTTGTGATCAGCGGTCTCCAGTTTCTCTGTATCCAATTGTCTGTGGATCTGGTTGAGGGCCAAAGACCCATGAACTGACCTACCAATCCTCGTTCAGAGAGGGATAGGGCTACTTTCATTGGAAGTTTGGGCGGTAGATCAATCTCTGGAATAGCGTCTAGTTTCTTGACAAAGCTCGGGGGTGCTGCAGAGGTTGTCTTCTTGCTGCAAGCTGCAACCATCTTTCGAAAGGAGGTGGAGGGAGAAGGAGGGGGCGACGGCTCCCCTCCTTGAGCTTCCATGGCGACACTCGAGAGAACCCTAGTCTTTACCAGGGCGCGAGGTCAAGGGCGTGATTCTTCCTTTGTCAAAGAATGTTCATTAAAGATATATTAATGTTGATTTGGGTCTTGATGTTTGATTCTCTAACAATAAGTAAACATTGAGATTTTTTTATTGAAGTTGTAGTTTTAGATCAACTTCTAGATAATAGATAATACTCTCTAGCATGATTTGGTCAAAATAAAATCGAGACTCATGTCCATACAATATTGAAGGATTTTGCTAAGGTAGTTTAACCTTGTAGTTGGAATATATTGTTGGCATGCCATATGTAACCTCATTGGTTAATGCTTGGTTGTATGTAAGATTCTTGTTAACAAATACAAGTGCACGGTACTAGCCTCATAGAAAGGATACAAGGTACTAGTCTAAGGGGTTGGCTCAACCAATTGTCATCGATGTTATTAGGTATTTGGTTATTTTTTTGTCAATAGATGCATAATTCAAATCCCCTTGGGTTAGGAACACTAGTCTACACCGACAAGTTTACAACAGAAGCCATCCATGAATATGGGGAAGCATCCCTTTGGTTCTCCACAAGGTTTTCTTGGGAGATTGAAAGAGTACAAGGAACATTACATTGGAGGTCAACTACACATCACCTCAAGTCTCCACAAGAATTGAACAACCAACTTCCCATTGGAAAGTGCTCAATAGAGACTAATCAATCTACCCACTACAAGCTTATATATGTGGTATTTTTATATTAATTTGGCCCAAATATGGAAGCTAAAGAGAGTGATAAAAGGAATCTAGGGTTTTTAGGGGTGACATCCAAATGTCAGAAGAGATGTGTGCATTCTCCAGGGTTGATTAGGCTCTCCTTTCTAAAGAATTGGTTATTCAAGGTGCTATGGAGATTTCTTAGAGAGAATTCACTGGAACCTTGAATAAGATAAGAAATTTTCCTCTTCAATGTGCCTTTTTCTCCTCCTTGTTTGAAGAATCCAACATACAAGGATGGATTTATGAAGGAGGCTTCATGGATGTACAATGAGTTAGGGCTAGTCCTCTTGCCTCATAAAGACTCCTTCAACTAGAGCATGGCATTGTTGGGTTCAGTTCTCGAGCTTGCCACTTCTTTTGTATGATCAAAGGATAAGCAACAAGCTAGCTGTATTTCAATACATGGACTCAAAAACCCCAATGATGGAGAGAGTTCCCAAATTTATAACTATGATGCCAATGAATAGAGGTTTTTGTTGGAATTTTGAATGGGGACAACTAACTATGAATGCATTCCTATCGCATATCAATTTTTCTATAAGTATGGCCATTTTTATGCATTCCCTCAGAAGAACTATTGTGGTCTAAAGAACATGGGTTTTGATGGGATATATTTATTATACTAGGGGACACAACAATAATTTTGGTGATGCCTCCTTTGGGGAAGTCTCAATAATTAGTTCATGYAGATTATGTAGTTTTGGATGGGAAATTKCTCYATYATATTTTGTGATCTTTTAATCAAGTACTTGAATTTGGTGTGGTTTGRACAATACATACTTRTTTGTTTTGATAACTTCATCGAATTAATGGATTAGTGTATTGAATAGGACGAAATACTTCTTAGATGAATARCATTGATGGAGTACTATGTGCTCTTAACATRGGGAAAAYYTAGTAAAAAAGATGAAATYGCAAAYGAAAAATCCTATAATRATAATTGGAGAACTTGAATTGTTGATCTCTTGATTACATGKAAAGCACTATGTATGTGTGTGTGCATATACATATACACATACATATACAGATATATGCGAGGAGYAGTGTAGTGAGTTYAAGCACTATATGGTCAATTGCTTTGGTAAGGGTCGATGGGTTAAATGATAATTGACARTGGKGATGAAAGTTTATGGGTAGGTYATGGAGGGTGAGGCACGTGTTCACRTGTTCTCTCTCWCACACACATGCAAGGGTAGTTCAGTTGGTTTAAGCACTRTATGTCCAATCGTCGAGCTAGGWTCRATTCMTTTAGTAAAGGTTGATGGGTTTAGTTGCAAGCTATAGTGGGGATGTAATTCCATGACCGGGTCTTGGTGGATGAGGCATACTAGTTTACATTGATGGGTTTACTACATATGCCATCCATGAATGTGGGGAAGCATCCTTAGGTTTTCCTAGAGGATTGTTTCCTTGAAAAAAGATATTAATTCTTTTGTTTAAGATGTGAAAAATCATTTTTGATATTATTGTTTTTAGTTAATGTATGATGACATGAAGATTACACTCAATCATTGGTGACAATCTCCTCTATATTGAGTTGTAAAATGCAATTCTTGACATAATTACAAAATAAGAGAAAAATCTCTTTGTTTTCATGTCTTCTATTATCTTGTAGAATGTGAACAAAGTAAGTTAGAATATGAAAAGTAAGAGAAAAGTCTTATGATCCTCATATCTTATATTATCTTGTAGAATGTGATGATTCTTGATATAATTACAAAATAAATGAAATCCTGGTAGGTGAAATCCCGAAGCGGCTTGGTGTGAATAGGATTTCGAGTTTCAGGGTTTGAAGATTCGAAGAACTCGATTCCCTTGCATTTCAAACTCCCAGTTTCCAAAGTCCCGAAATGCGAAAGGCGCCTCTTGGCTTAGACCGGGGTCACAACCGATGGACACATGGAAGTGAAGCCTACGCTTGGTGCTTGAGTGTACACGACGGATTTTCAACGAAGGAACCAGTGAAATGGGTTTAGTGAAGGTCCCGATTGCAAGACCTAGCCTACGCTAGAAACTCATAGAAATTCAGGAATTCTGTTCCTAGAAGAAGAGAAGAAAAATGACGAAAAATATTAGTCCCTGTAGTGGGTGTGTTACAAATTGTTATTAGAGCATGGTTACAACACTTGGCCTGCTTGGGATCATGAACGGGTTGCGCAGAGACTCCATTCGGAGTACTGTTAAAAGGAGTAACTCTTTATCTTGACCCCCTCAATTAAAAGTCGAAGTTAAAATGAAAAACCCCTATTGTGTGTATGCATGTGGAAAATATGAATGTTGTGCGGGTTATGAATGTAT
>JASDQU010882565.1:28477-41836 GCA_032191745.1 Picea mariana | reverse complement strand
TTGTGAGTAAGTTCCTGATTTCAATACCAATATTTCAACTTCTAATGCCTCTAAACTTTCTCAATTGTTTACATGTTTTAAGATTTTTCTTTTCGAATATTTCAACTTACGTGATGGGTGGAGTGTTCACTTTAAATGTTGGACTCAATTGTTTGCATGTTTTAAGATTTCTTATTTTAATTTAATATTCTTTACCATTGAGCATATTCTTTTAGAATATTTCAACTTCCGTGATAGGTGGAGTGTCCACTCTAAATGTTGGATGTTTAACCTCTCTCTTTTATCATCTTTTAATTTAAACTTTCTCAACCGTTAACTTATTTTAAGATTTTTTATTTTATTTTTTGAAATGTTTTTATCATTTTTTTGGTGTATGTTATCAAAGTTAATCTAAACTTTCTCCTTGATTAACTTATTTTAAGATTTCTTATTTTAATTTAATGGTTAGCTTGGATTCTAATATTCTCGACGAAACTTAATATTAAGATTTCTGGGTGGAGTGTCCGGTGGAAAAATTGGACATTTGACCTCTCTCTTTTATCATCTTTTGGTGTATGTTAGTAAAATTAATTTAAACTTTCTCAACGATTAATATTGTCAACCATCAACCTAATATCAAGATTTCTTGGTCAACCTAATATCAAGATTTTTTATTTTAATATTTTTTCAATTGCTATCTCTTTGTTCTTACTCTATAAATCTATTCTCCAACATACTCTTTTATAATATTTCAACTTATGCTGTTGTGATGAAGAATGGAGTAATTTCTTAGATTTCTTATTTTAACTTCTGTTTCACCTCTATTTTTTATCATCTTTTGGTGTAAGTTAGCAAAGTTAATCTAAACTTTCTCTATTCTAGAGTTTTCTTAACTTTAGTGTTACCTAATCAACACTTTGATTCACAAAGATATAATGACATTAGGAGATAGAATCTCTATCTATTATTCCTAACACCCCAATAATTTCAATCGTGAAGATGACTACAAACTCAATCAATCATGACAGCCCATAATACATTACCTCAATCATTAAGCCTATTCTCCCTTAATTTTATTTATTTATTTTTATGTTATTCTATTTATCTTATTAGTTTCATTTCATTATTATTTTTAAAATTATATCTTTAACTTTCCATCCTTCTCTTACCATGACCCCTTTTGGGGTTTTTCTTAGTTAACCTCCTCTTCTTTTCCGTGGTTTTCCCTGGCTTTATAATCTATTATTTTAAATCTTTGTTTTTTCCGTATTTCCTTTCTTTCTTACTTTTGGGACTATTATTTTTATATTTTTATGGTTTATTTTTTGATTTAATCTAATTATTATTTTTCATATTTTCATTTTAAGTGAATTCTCTCTAATAATTTTCTTAAAATATTTTAATATGGTTTTTAACTCTCTTTTTAATCATCTAGATTTTTATTTTAATATTTTTTCAACCATTGTATCCTTGTTTTTATCTTATAACTTTATTCTCCAACATAGTATTTTTTCTCAACTATTAAGTTGTTTTAAAATTTCTTATTTTAATTTAACATTCTCAATGGTTACTTCGCTCAATGATCAACCTAATATTAAGATTTCTTACTTTTAATTAAATATTTTTAATGGTTAGTTTGTTAGTAAGTTCCTTATTTCAATATCAACATTTCAACTTCTACTGCTCTCTAAACTTTTTCAATTGTTTACATGTTTTAAGATTTTTATTTTCAAATATTTCAACTTCAGTGATGGGTGGAGTGTCCACTCTAAATGTTGAACTAAATTGTTTATATGTTTTAATATTTCTTATTTTTCTTATTTTAATTTAATATTCTCAACGATTGAGCATATTCTTTTAAATGTTGGACGTTTCACTCTAAATACAGCTTGAGTGGGCCTAATGGTTAAGAGCATGTGTTTCCTGGTAGGGTATGTATACCTCTGTTCACTTGAAATGTTGAACGTTTCACCTCTCTCTTCTATCTTCGATTGTTAACTTGTTTTTGGACATTTGACCTCTCTCTTTTATCATCTTTTGATGTATGTTAGTAAAATTAATTTAAACTTTCTCAACTGTTAACTTGTTTTAAGATCCCAATTTTAATATTGTCAACGGTGAACCTAATATCAAGATTTCTTGTTTTAATATTTTTTCAACGGTCTGTTCTTACCCTGTAAATCTATTCTCCAGCATACTTTTTTATAATATTTCAAAAGATTTCTTGTTTTAATATTTTTTCAACGGTTATATCCCTGTTCTTACCCTATAAATCTATTCTTCAGCATACTCTTTTATAATATTTCAACTTCTGCTGTCTCTGATGATGGATGGAGTGTTCACTCGAAATGTTGGACATTTCACCTCTCTCTTCTATCATCAACTTTTTTGATTGTTAACTTGTTTTAAGATTTCTTAGATTTCTTATTTTAATTGTTAACTTGTTCTTACCCTATAAATCTATTCTAGAGCATACTCTTTTCCAATATTTCAACTTCTCTTTTTTACCATCTTTTGGTGTAACCATCTTTTGGTGTAAGTTAGCAAAGTTACTCTAAACTTCCTCAACTTTTAACTTGTTTTAAGATTTCTTATTTTAATTTAATATTCTCAAGTGTTAGCTTGTTAGCAAAATCTCGATTTTAATATTTTCAACAGTCAATCTAATATCAAGATTTCTCATCTAGATTTTTTTATCTTAATATTTTTCAAAGATTTTACCTTATAAATCTTATTCTCCAACATACTCTTTTCAAATATTTCAATTTCTATTGTTGTTGTTGTTTTTGATGATGAGTGAAACATCTACTCAACTTTCTACATGGTTTAACTCCAAATGTTCCAACACAGACTCAACTTTCTACATGGTTTAACTCAAAATGTTCCAACACAGAAGAATAAGGAATATTACCCTGGTTCACCGAACCACCAACTAGTCAAGCCTACCATGACATCAATTGTAGATATGAAAATAAGTTAAATTTAGCTATGATAACCATCGGTCATATAACGATAGAAAATGTATGGTTGGCGCTTTGCAATAGAAAACACTAGAAGAAAAAACGCAAAATAAAATCCAAGAAAATGGGGTAAAAAAAAAACCTGCAAGGTGCCAAATATATATTTTTAAATTAATAATCGAAAAAGCGACCCTAACCTTAACGCTCTCGCTAATTAACGCCGTTAGCGGATAACAAAATTTCAGCCGTCGGATCCCTTTAACGGACGGCGCAAGGTTCTCCAGATAATATTTAAAAACCCGAGAAAGCCACCAAAGTTGAGGTTTAAAAAATAAAAAAGAGCGGGGGTACGAATTTTGTTCCCGTTCACACGCGGACAAAAGAAAATAATATTATTATATCATTTCTCGTATCCCCATTCGCACTGTAAAAAACTAAACTCCGGGGGCCTTTGAATGCTCAAACCCTGAGTGAGATTGCTCATAAATAGTGGACGGCAGCGTTCGGATCTATGGAAATCTTTCCGATTTTCTGTGAATCGTGCGGCGGATGAGATTTTATCGGTGCTTTTCTCGGCGGGAAACGGCGATTCGGCAGGTGGAAAATGGAACTGTGTCTGYCTAGGGTTCGATTCCAGGTGTGCGGATTTATTGCAAGATCGACTTCGGTTTCGAGGGGAAAATGTAAGAATTAAAACAAAAAAGAACAGAGAATTTGGTTGGTATAATGGTGGAGAGATTTGGCGGGGGGCAAAGAAGATATGAGTGGAATTGCGGCAGGAGTAAGGGTTGGAGGAGCCTTGTGGAAAGAAGAAGAGTGCATGGGTGAAGGATGCCTGTTCTGCGCAGCGGAGTGCGCAAGGGCCGTGCTCAGCCGCGGAATGCATCGGCTGCCATTGCTGCCGTAGAAGATTTGGAGAAAAAACCCAACAGAACTCCTGCTAACCCCAGGGGGCGCCGTAACAACAACAATAACCCTAACAATAACAAGAAAGCTAACGCTAACGCTAATAATAATAACGATCAGTCAGAGCCTGTTGTCATTCCCACCCCGCGCAATTATGTCCGTACTAGGGCCGCAGTAGCCAAGGAGGAGGGACCTGTTAAACAGAATCAACCGAAGAATACTGTGCCTCCTGCTAAGAAGAACACTAGGGCAAAGCCCTTGGTGGTGACCGAGGTTGCTGCCTTAGAGCAAGAAGGGGCTGCCGACATCGGTTTGAACGCCGTTAAGCAAATCCGTCAGGCAACTGCTCAGAAGGAAAAAATGGATGACGATGAGAGCGCTGGAAGAAGCGCCGACAAGGCCGTTGCCGGAGATGGCGAGGATAACACTGCCCCTCTTCCTGACAAGGTTGGTTTTTTGTTTTTATTTTTCATTTCTTGTGGGTTGTTTTTCTGTTTTTTTTCATTTCATGTGCAAGGACGGGTGTGGAACTTTTTATTTTTTATAATGTCTCTTAATCAAAGAAACCAAGTAAATCATGTTTGTTATATTTTGCATTTATTCATTTTCCTTGACCATAAAAATTTACCAAATGTTTTCGATGGATTCTATTATATCTGGAACCTGATTTGTTTTGCTATTTTTGGCTTTTTCTTTCCGCAGATGGGGAAGATAGCTGTTTTACTGAGATATTTGATGTGCGTGAAACACACAAAAAATTGAAATGCTTTAAATGTTATTTTTGGCTTCAATTGTTTATTTTGTGTGATTATTTTCTGTTTTATTTTATTATTCTGTAACCACAAACACTTCCCAAATGTTTTCAATGGATTTACATCTGGTACTTGATTTTTTTTGCTATTTTTGGTCTTTTAGTTTTCATTTCTCAGATGTAGAGAGTAATTTTTTTTACTGATAGTTGATGTGCGTGGAATCCATCAAAATTTTAAATGCTTTCAATCTTATTTTTGGCCTTAATGGTTTATTTTTGTAATTATTTTCTGTTTTTTCCTTTACCACAAAATTTTCCCAAATGTTTTCAATGGATTTTATTATATCTGGAACTTGTTTTTTTTTGCTGTTTTTGGTCTTTTATTTTTTACTTCGCAGATGGGAAAATGGGTTTTTTACTGACATTGATGCGTTTGGAATTCATAAAATATTTGAAATGATTTCAATGTTTTTTTGGGCCTTCGTTTTTTTATTTTTTGTTTTTGGTAATTATTTTTCTGTGTTTGTTCCTTTTCATTTACAGAGATGGGGAAGTTTTCTTTTTAATTTATCTGGACCAAGAAAACGTCTTTGATATTGGTTTGCATTTATTTGTCTTCCTTCTTCAAATTTTTCTGAAATATTTTTAATGGATTTCATAACATCTGCAAGGGTGAGGAAGCTTGCTTTTTTTGATGCATTTGGGCTTTCTGTTTCTTTTTTAAAAGTGCGGAAATGTTTATATTGTATTTAGATTCATTGCTGACAGTGGCATTTGATATGCCTGACATCCATAGAAATTATTTTCTTTATTTTTGTTTTGAAATGCTTCCGATGTTTTTTTATTTTTAGTTGCTATCATTTGTTTACTTTATTTTGTTAATGCTTTCGCTATTTTTTTGTCGCTCATTTAGAAGGATGGAGTCATTTGCTTTCAAATTTATTTGGACCAAGAAATTGTCTTTGATATGTTTTACATTTATCTTTCTTCCCACAAATTTCTGAAAATGTTTTGTAATGGATTTTCTAGAACACATGAGAAGATAATTGAAGTGGTTATTTTCAATATATTTGATCTTTTTATTTCCTTTTCTACAGATGGGGAATATGTTTCTGGTTCATTTAGATTCATCACTGGTCTCTTATATGATGCTTGGTACCTATAAAACATATTTTCCTTACTTTTTTGGTTTATTAAATTAGTTCTCCCATGTTTTCTCATAAATATTTATATATTTATATGGGTATTAAATGTATGCAGCCTCAGAAAAACTCTTTGTTGTATTTTGATTTCATGAAAGAAATTCAAGTAAAATGTCTTTTTGTAGTCTCTTTTTGCATACTGGCATTACAATCATCTACTTTGTTGTTGACCCTGCAAATTTTGTTGTCACTGATATCAATGCTTTCTTTTCCTTGATGATTTTTTTCCCCTTCCTACAATTCATATTCTCGATAATTAAGAGGGTTTGGGGTTTTAATTATTGTTTTTAAGAATATATCATGGCCTTTTAAAGTACTTGGTTTAATAAAATGCATAAGGTTTTCCAAAGATGCTTCGATTTTGAACCTTTTTTATATTTTTCTTTTTAAGTAGATCAGGTTTTGCATATTGATCACTCATATAATGAAGTATTTTCTATTTATTTGTTTCAAGCAGGCATTACTTGTTGCACTGTAAAAATTAATCTTTAAATGGGGATGAGAAATTGTCTTTAAATGGTCCTGCCTTTTTTTTCTTTAGTTATAATTGATCTTGACTTGCAATATATGTATTACATGGTAAGGTTTCAAAACATAACTAGTTATTTCACTGCAGGTTTCAGTAGGTGGATCTCCTCTTTACAAACTAGAAAGAAAGTTAGGTAAAGGTGGGTTTGGACAAGTTTATGTAGGACGCCGAATGTCTGGTGGCTCTGAGCGGACTACTGGTCCTGGTGCTGTTGAGGTACAACGGGCCATTTTTTTGTTGGCTTGTAATTTTAAACACCAGAATATTACACACAGTCTTTCTAAAAGAATGCCTTTTGAGCTTCTTTTTAAAAGAATACCTTTTTAACACATCATTTCCTTGTCTTGTTGAGCATGTTCCCAGGTTGCTTTGAAGTTTGAACACAAAACGAGTAAAGGTTGCAATTATGGTCCTCCATATGAGTGGCAAGTTTACAAGTGCGTCTCTCTTTACTTGTGTGCATATAGGGGATTCATATTTGAGATTGTTTGGACTATGTCACATGGTTTTTACTGCTTTGTCTCCTTTTCATAAATTTTACTCTTCATTTATTTTTCAGTTTCTCATTCTTTATTTATGGCTTATTTTATTAGTTGTCTTCATTCATCACTGTCTTCTAATGCTATCATCTTTATTTTGCAATCAGTACTCTTGGTGGAAGTCATGGTGTTCCCCGGGTACACTATAAAGGTCGGCAAGGGGATTATTATGTTATGGTATGCCTCATTTATGTTGAGAGTGGTTGGTTGTCATGTCTAAAAGCTTAGTAGTGGATTTCCTGTTATCATCATTTCAAAGCCAATTTATCTTGAAAATGTTTTGGAGATGCACCTTCTAAAGCATCATATGTTATATCTCAGGTTATGGATATGCTGGGTCCAAGTCTATGGGATGTTTGGAATACTTCTGGTCAAGTGTGAGTTAATACCAATCACTATTCACATTTAATATGAATCATTTGCATACCAGTGCTTGCTCAATTCATTGCTGCCTCTATTGTAAACCGTGCATGCAGGATGTCGACTGAGATGGTGGCATGCATTGCTGTTGAAGCTGTTTCCATATTGGAGAAGATGCACTCAAGAGGGTAAAATAAGAGATTGTTATTCTATGGTCTCGAGTTTAGACAATTAAAGCCCCATCTTATGTCTGCAAAGGATGTATCATAATTTTTACATTTGGCATTTCCTGAAAACATTGTAGAATCTTACTGCTTTCTGTTTGATGTAGATATGTTCATGGGGATGTGAAGCCTGAAAACTTTTTGCTTGGTCCACCAGGGACAGCAGATGAAAAGAAACTTTTCCTTGTTGATCTTGGGTTGGGTGAGTTTTTTTACACATTCTCAACTTCCATCCACGAAATCAGAACTCTGCATTTGTTCATTTGTTTTCTCAATGTTGCATATGATTTGTTGATTATGCAGCAACGAGATGGAGGGACAGCTCTACGGGGTTGCATGTAGAATATGATCAAAGGCCAGATGTATTCAGGCATGATCTTTTACTTGGAAATGTTGACTGTTGTTGATGTGTTTTAAATTATGATACCCCAATTATTATATCAACTAACTTATTATTGCATTCATTGCAGGGGAACTGTTCGATATGCTAGTGTACATGCCCATTTAGGGAGAACTGGAAGTAGGAGAGATGATCTCGAGTCTTTGGCTTATACGCTTATATTTCTTCTTCGAGGGCGTTTGCCTTGGCAAGGATACCAGGTTTATATTGTAGTCACTTCCTTCTAAGTATTTCTATCGTATCATAAGATTAGTTTTTTTTTTACTTTTAATTTTGAATAAATTTTGCTTATGAAGATATCTTTTATCTGTTGACAGGGTGACAACAAGGGCTTCCTGGTTTGCAAGAAAAAAATGGCCACATCCCCAGAGATGTTGTGCTGCTTTTGTCCACTGCCCTTTAAACTATTTCTGGAATATGTGGTGAACTTGAAATTTGATGACGAGCCCTATTATGCAAAATATATTTCACTTTTTGATGGAATCATTGGTCCAAATCCAGCTGTTAGGCCAATAAACACTGATGGAGCTCTGAAGGTACTGTTGGTTTTCTTAGGAAATCCTATCTTTGAAATGCAAGTAGGAAGCTCTCTAATGTGTTTTTAATTTGGTGAAGCTCGTCTACCAGGTTGGTCAAAAGAGAGGTAGATTGACTATGGAGGAAGATGATGATGAGCAGCCTAAGAAGAAGGTTCGGCTTGGTATGCCTGCTACACAATGGATCAGTGTTTATAATGCTCGGCGACCAATGAAACAGAGGTATGTGTCTGGGACAAGGTTGCCAGTTTGGTTCATTAGCAATATATTGTTCTTTAATTTTGATAATTATGTTTGTACTCATGTCAGTTGATTATTTAATTTCATTGCACATCAATATTCTTTCCCTCCTGTATTGGTTGAACATGATGAACACATTTTTTTTCTGCATTAAAATGTGTATCTGAGATGATACTTCAGGTTGTAAATATTGCATTATTTATAGACATTGCTTTTAATGTCAAGTTCTGAAATCAAATTTCTTTCTATGTTGTGGTCAGATATCACTATAATGTGGCTGATACAAGACTTGCACAGCATGTTGAGAAAGGAAATGAAGATGGTCTTTTTATAAGCAGTGTAGCATCTTGCTCAAATCTGTGGGCTCTCATTATGGATGCGGGAACTGGATTCACTGCACAAGTTTATGAGCTTTCTCAGTGCTTTCTTCACAAGGTTATCTTTTTACATGCTTTATATAAGATGTGTACATGCATGTGCTAAGCATCATTAGTGGTGGTACTTATTACTTGCTGCTATTGATTTTAGGAATGGATCATGGAACAATGGGAGAAAAACTATTACATAAGTGCGATTGCAGGGGCCAACAATGGGAGCTCCCTGGTAGTAATGTCTAAAGGTAAACTTCTGTAGGTGTTTTTCCTTGTCAAAGTTTGGCAGTTCAGTAGCTGGTGGGTATATTAACTGTTAAGCTTTTGTGCATTCCAGGCACAAATTACACACAGCAGTCTTACAAGGTCAGCGATTCTTTTCCATTTAAATGGATAAACAAAAAGTGGAGAGAGGGATTCTATGTTACTTCTATGGCTTCTGCAGGAAGTAGATGGGGTGTTGTTATGTCCCGAAATGCAGGTTTTACAGATCAGGTAGGTAATGTAATTGTGTCAAGAATGCATATAGTTCTGTTACCTATTTTTGGATTCATGTAGCTGATTGTAGTAATGGCTTTTATTTGTACCTCAGGTTGTCGAACTTGATTTTCTATATCCTAGTGAGGGCATCCACAGGCGGTGGGATCATGGGTATCGTATCACTGCAACTGCAGCAACATGGGACCAGGCAGCTTTTGTTTTGAGTGTTCCTAGACGAAAGCCTACAGATGAAACTCAGGAGACTCTTCGTACATCTGCATTTCCAAGTACTCATGTTAAGGTGAAGCAAAGTTTATTTATTAATGATACCTTCATTTTGTTTTTCTATATCTTGCAACTTACAAGACACCTCAAACATTTTCTCCTTGCAGGAAAAGTGGGCTAAGAATCTATATATTGCTTCTGTTTGTTATGGCCGCACAGTATCATGAAGCACCAATGTGCTGAAGCTTTCTTATGTAAGTCTTGATGCTTCTACCTTGGGCATACAGCTGATCCCCTCTGACATATCTCCTGTATGTTGCAAGTTTGTAAAATTCAAAAATCTCCTGAAAGGTGATTTTTGATCAAGATGTGCAGGTTAAGGAAATTTTGATTCGCAAGCTAGCTGCTTGTATTCGTAAGCTCATGTCATCTCATCTTATTGATGCTCAATATAAAAATGAAGTTCAAACTGCATTAGATAGATGTGTATGGTAGAAACCTTTACATTACTGGCTCCCAGTACATCAGTCTATCTGATTGTCAAGCTGAGGTGTGAGTACTTATCTTTAAACCTGTGTATAGTACGAAATAAAGCATGATAAGTCATTACAGATACATGGCAAATTTTCCATTTTACATTGTTATTGTGTTTGTTATCAACCATTTAAGGAGAGCTTTAATTGTAGGCAAATACGCCTGTAGACATTCAGCACTTATCGTATAACTAAAACTAGACAATGATTATAATATCCAGCAGTTGACATCTATACATCTTTACTATTGGATTTGAATTTCAGCATGGCAAATGTTCTGTCCAAGTAAAAGTTGAGTAGACTGTTTTTGATTTGAACCTAAGTTGTTTTTAGTAAGTCCAGAAATGGATTATCATCTTAGAGGAACATCGATGCAAACATTAAATGGTAAAAGCAGTCAATGGAAGTGTACTGTCTTTGGATTGAAATGAACCTAACATGTATGGTAGAAACCTTTACATTACTGGCTCCATCAGTCTATCTGATTGTCAAGCTGAGGTGTGAGTACTTATCTTTAAACATGTGTATAGTACAAAATAAAACTTGATAAATCATTACAGATACATGGCAAATTTTCCATTTTACATTGTTATTGTGTTTKTTATCAACCATTTAAGGAGAGCTTTAATTGTAGGCAAATAYGCCTGTAGACATTCAGCACTTATCGTATAACTAAAACTAGACAATGATTATAATATCCAGCAGTTGACATCTATACATCTTTACTAWTGGATTTGAATTTCATCCTGGCAAATGTTCTGTCCAAGTAAAAGTTGAGTAGACTGTTTTTGATTTGGACCTRAGTTGTTTTTAGTAAGTCCAGAACTGGATTATCATCTTAGAGGAACATTGATGCAAACATTAAATGGTAAAAGCAGTCAATGGAAGTGTACTGTCTTTGGATTGAAATGAACCTAGCATGTATGGTAGAAACCTTTACATTACTGGCTCCATCAGTCTATCTGATTGTCAAGCTGAGGTGTGAGTACTCATCTTTAAACATGTGTATAGTACAAAATAAAACATGATAAGTCATTACAGATACATGGCAAATTTTCCATTTTACATTGTTATTGTGTTTGTTATTAACCATTTAAGGAGAGCTTTAATCGTAGGCAAATATGCCTGAAGACATTCAGCACTTATCGTATAACTAAAACTAGACAATGATTATAATATCCAGCAGTTGACATTTATACATCGTTTCTATTGGATTTGAGTTTCAGCATGGCAAATGTTCTGTCCAAGTAAAAGTTGAGTAGACTGTTTGATTTGGACCTAAGTTGTTTTTAGTAAGTCCAGAACTGGATTATCATTTTAGAGGAACATCAATGCAAACAATAAATGGTAAAAGCAGTCAATGGAAGTTTACTGTCTTTGAATTGAAATGAACCTAACGTGAAAGTCAGTTTTCACATGTAGTGCATGTTATTCTGCTTTGGTATTTATTCATGTTGTAGACCAAGTTTGATTTTGGAAACACTTCCAAGATTGTACGGCACATAGAATGCGGCATCATACTGCAGCTTCTAGTGAGTCTTACTGGTTGAAAATTTGTTCGAGGCTTTTTGGATACGGGGTTTTCTGAAATTCATGGTCTATTATATAGATGATATTTAACAAGGTGTCAGGGATGCGGACCTGTGAGAGTCTTACTGCATAATAATTGTTATATATGTATGATATAATACTATAAAATTATGTAGAGTATCTAATTAAACATGGTCTTGATACTACCAATAATTCACTAGATATGGGTGGGGTGCGTAGGGCTTGATCAAAGCTGCAGGAACATGTAGAAACATGTCTTTAGATATCGATAAGATTCTTCCTTTTCTTGTAATTGTTCAGTTCTACTTTCTTTTTTGTTTTATTAATTTTACTTTAATCTTATTTTCTTGGTTAATTTTTGCTTCATTTTTTATTTCAGATCCTTCTGTTTTATAATACTTGTTTTTCTTTCGTTTTTACATCATTTATAACAAGAACTATGGTCCCATATGTTGATTTCTTCTTTGTTCTGACTACTATATCTGACTTTCAGGGTTCGTGGGTCTCCATAGATATTATTTGGTTCATCAAGGTAAATTTCTATTGCTGCATATTGTTCCGTGGCAGTGGGCAAAACATAGATTGGTTTCTATTTTTACGATGGTTACCAGATGCCTATTTTTAGCTTTTTATGTGAAGTTAAATTGATGTTAAATTAACTTCACGACTCTAGGCATCAATTTTAACTTCACAGCCAAAATGGTCATGAGTAAACACGACTCTAGATGTACCACGTGGGACTGCTATCAGGGTATATGGTGGCACATGTACATGTCGTTATTGATTTGACATGTGCTGTGTGCCTTTATTCATTTGTACCCATTTGTCTACATCTCTCAATGTAGAGAATCTCTTCCTCGTTTTACTGAATTTGTTTGGGAGTGTACTGTATTGACAAATTTATGTTGTTTAGCATGAAAAGTGAAATCGAGAAAATTATGAATGAATAAAATTTAGCTCATCGTTTTTTCTTGATAAGGCGCAGCCATTGGGGATTTGCTGAAGAAAGTTATGAAGGGGATTTAGGTCATTGTTTTCATTGACAAAGCTCTGCCGATCTTAGTTTATAGAGGGTGAGTCGTCGAGCAAGGTCTTCATTGTGATTGTGGTCTGTTCCACCATTTCAGGGAGCGACTTGAGTGTAATTCTTGCACTGGGGTTCAATTGATCATTGTTTATGTTTTTCTTTTTTCTTAATTCTTTGTTTTATTTCTGTCTTGGAATATAATTTGTATACTTTGTCCCACTTATAAGTTGCAAGTAAGAAAGAGATTGCTTTTAAGTTGCAAGTAAGAAAGCGATTGCTGGTACTTTGCCAATCACATGAACAATTAACCTAATCAAGAGGTCTAGTCAACAATTGGCTCATAAAGATTAAACATCTTACAAAGATTAAACATTTTACAAGTAAGATTTGAACTTGAGTGGAGAGAATAATATTCCTCCTTTCAACCACTCGAGTTGGATCCGGTTGACATGATTATCATTAATGTTTGGAATTTGGTTGATTTTGCATTAATATATTTCAACTTGCAAGTAAGATTTGAATATGATTGGGGAGAATAATATTCTT
>JASDQU010882564.1:61114-73632 GCA_032191745.1 Picea mariana | reverse complement strand
GATCCACGTGACGTGCCACATACCACCGGAAAGAGCATGATGTATACTATCCATCCATGGGTGTTGTATCTTCATTTTCATTTTCCTTCATGTCCAAATAACTTCATCAATCTTCTGGTCCAAAACCCATGACTAGGGTTGACATCAATGACAACAACCAATCTTCCAACAAGATGAAGCACAAAATCAAGACAAGAAGGCTTAATTAGGGGGAGTGTTGCTACAGCAAGGCTCTTTCATCAAACCCTAAAAGAAAAATGGCCCTAAGTGTATATAACCTATGTTTGAGACGTCTTCTTCATCTTGGATTCTAAATGGTACGGCTAGCATAGGGGAAATAGAAACAAGGAGTGTAGCTATGGCTAGGCTCTCTTTCTCTCTTTCAATGGCTGAAAGTTTCTTTATCAAGGGACATGAGACAAGAACCTACTTGTGTGCTTGTCACCTAGGGTTTTGATTCAGCAAAATAAATAATCATATGCAAGAAATTATACTACAACCATTCATTCAAGAAGTTTTGCAGAAAAATAATTACAATTCATCAAGAAATAACCATGAAAACCCTAGTTGTAACACCTTTGTTCAAGAGAAACACCATAAAATGCCAAAAATTGTCTTCCTTCAACAAGTGTGCCTCACTAGATCATCCAAAACCCTAGAATATGACGCAAATTTCAGACCTCACCAAGTGGTGAGTGAATGATGATGATAAAATGAGAGTCAAAACCCTCAATATATACTGTATCAATGACCTAATTTTACTTTTTAGGTCATAAAAAGGACGACAAGGCCATAATGTCAAAATCATGTTGTTTTTACATTAAATACCAAGTAAAAACCCTAATTAAGCATAAAAGAGAGTAAAATCCCCTTCAAGGGAGGTGCTAGCCCTTTTTAGGGAAAATGAAACATTCATGAGCAAAACTTTAGCCCCCCAGGGGCCTCTCCAACATGCCACACATGCCATTTTTGCCTAGACTACCTCCAAAAGCATCCATGAAGCTGGATGACACCATGGTGAAGATGGGGATGTCCTGAACCTTGCAAGGCTAGCATTCCACTGAAAAGGGGTCATTCCCCCTAGGTCTAGTCCTGTCGGAGTGTCTCTAGTGGAACGTCCTCTTCCGCTCAGGTGAAAAACCCCTGATCAAACTATGTCTTGTCTCTGCCCCTTGATGGGGTCTTAACATTCATCTGGTGGGCTCTTCAGCCCCATGGAGGTCTGAACTGGTCATATCCCCATGTGTACCAGTCCAAATGGTACTTGTCTATCGGGCATGGTCCTGCACATCAAAATCTAAGCCCTCCATTGGCTTATCAGGCACAGGGATCATAGCAATGTCAATCACATCTCATCATCAATATTATTAAACATATGCATAAAACCCTTAATACATCAATCAATAGCTCAAATACATTACAAAAAGTTGCAATACAAGATTGGAGAAAAGGATAAGGCGTCCTATTGGGCTAGTGTCCACAAGAAAAGGAAAGTTTCCAGAAAGATCTTATCCAAGCCATGCAAGTGAGGTGATGTGGCTAGGGAATGTCCAAACATGTGGGTGCAGTGAGGGCCAAGGATGCATAAGTGTTACCTATGGGTGCCTTTGTAGAAGGCGAGATGTACCTGTCATGGATGCATTTTTTCCAAGCCCATTCTTGCCTTTATTCTTTGTATTTGCCTTTTTTGTTCAAGAACTAACCAGGGGACATTGCCTTGGCATGGTTACCAGAGCTAACAATGTTACCCACAAGTACTTTCACAGAGATGAGAAGGTTGGCTCGTGATGAGACCCCCTTTCCCTTGGCCATGCAACCAAAGGTCACCGCCCTGGCATGGTAAGAAGATGGTGACAATGTCATACTGTTAAGTACCCATGGACATAATAGGTTGGCTCGTGATGAGACCCCCTATCCTATGACTAGATCTTGTTTTGTTATTTTCTGGGTCCCTCTTATTTTTTATTGGGAGGCTTTTTACTGCCTTCTTAGGGATCCTTGGGCGAAGCATCTCGATGTTTTATTTCTAGGATTTTGTCTTTTAATAGATGCTTTTATCTTCTAGTCCTTTAGCCCCTTCTTCCCACGAGATAAGGTGAAATCCTACAAATGGGTCAACCCAATGCCCGGACAAGGGGAATGGGATAAATGAGCAGGAGACAAGACGAAAAAGTGGTGCTATGATGGGAGTGGACGATGGATTTTTAGAAATTCCCTAAGTGGAAAACTAAGACCTATGGGCACAGGCTTGCTAGGGCACCTTGTCAATTTCCCCAAGCATGGTCAAGTGGGCTAATGTAATATCCAAGAAGTTGTTATAGATAAAAGAAATTAGATGCATATATTTAAAGGTTTCAATGATCAAAAGCGACACATACCATGATACCTAGACCAATTACCTCATGGAGGAAGAACCTCCTCTGATACAGGATCAAGCCGATCGTGATAGATGTTGTTGTTGCTGACAAGACAAAGACAATGAATGAAGAAAAGGTGGGGCCTCCAGGGTCATGCTTAGATCAATCCTGCTCTCGGTACTCCATATGTAGGACTTGTGGGCCTCGAGACATGATCTCCTAGTTATCCCTAAAAAATGGGGATAACAAGGCCTAAATGAAAGGAGTAAGAAAAGACTCCTTATAAAATGTATTATGGAAAAAAAACAGGTATTGTTCTCCTATAAGAAACAAAGTGTACTCACATTGACTCTAACTCAATATCAGTTCAATGCTAGAAACAAAGAAATTTTTTCGATACTAATTCCAGAGGTTTGATAGGCATCTTAGCTATTTTATCAGATCCAAAAACAACCATTATGGAAAACTTCTTTACCACTAAATGGACCATCTCATCCAGCTACATAGCCCTTGACTCAGAGAAGGAAGGGATCAACACCAATGTATATGGGCCACACAAACACTCAGAAAAAACCTCCTTCCTGGAAAATATTAAGGGTATGCAAGAAATCACTTTGGATCGGCAATGATTCTTAGGAGGAGACTTCAATATCATCCTCTCTTTAAAGAAGATAAGGTAACCATAGACTGGATAGAAATAGTGAAGACCTCATAAACATGATTGAAAACCTTCATTTAGTAGATATGGAAAATAATAATGGATATTTCACTTGGTCCAATTGCAGATCCAAATCACAACAAATCACCTTCCATTTAGATTGGTTTCTAGTTTTAGAATCCTTAATGTTGGATGGGATTTTATTGGAATCCAAAATCCTTCTAGTGACATGTTCTGACCATTTTCCTATTCAATTATGGATAAATATATCAAGCACCCCACGCCACAATCCATTCCAATTAAAAAAAAATGGTTGAACCATCTATAATTTCAAGAGAATGTAAAACAATGGTATGCATAATAAACTATCCCTCATGGCACTCTGATTTACAGTTTTTAAAAAAAAAACTTAAAAACTTCAAACAACACCCAAAGGATTGGAAAAAACATACTTTCAAAAATATCTTCCAAGCTCAAAGGGATTTGGAAAAATGCATGAGAGAAATCCAATAGGAAATCCTAACTCAAGGAAGTTCAGACCAATTGCAAGAGATTGCAAGAGGAAGAGGCTAAGGTTAAGCAATAGTTGGAGGAAATATACACCCAAGAAGAGATTCTCTAGAAATATAATTCTAGAGTTCATTGGCTAAAAGAGGTGAGGGGGGGGACACCAAATTATTCCACAAATCCATGATTCAAAGGAGGCACATCAATCGCATCACCAAACTAGAAGATGCATAGGGACAACCCATAACAACTCACATAGACATAGAACGAGAATTGGTCAACTACTATCAAGATATTCTCATAGAACCATGAGTGGATAGATTCATGGTTATTTCCAAAATCACCTAGAACATCCCCTCACTAGTCTCAATTGATCAAAATGTGGCTCTTCTAAGATTGGTCACTCTGGAATAGTTCGACCAAGCAGTCAAATAAATTCTAGCTGGTAAATCCTTAGGTTCGAATGGATTTAATACATATTTTTCCCATCATTACTGGCACCTGGATCGGGAAGAGGTTTGGTATCTGATAGAATATTCTCATAGCTTAGGCACAATACTCCCATCCCTCAATGCCACCTTCCTCACTTTGATTCTGAATGAGGAATGGGTGTCTCATCCAAAGAAATGCTTCCCCATAGCACTCTGCAATGTCATCTACAAGATAATCTCAATGATGATGATTCTCTGACTCAAACCTCTCATTTCTTACATTATTTCGCATGAACAATTTGTTTATGTAGAGGGGTGACAAATTATGGACATTTTTGTATTGTCTAATGAAGTCATTCATTCCCTAAAATCCTCGGGTACCCT
Source organism: Picea mariana (assembly GCA_032191745.1). Lineage (NCBI taxonomy): Eukaryota > Viridiplantae > Streptophyta > Pinopsida > Pinales > Pinaceae > Picea > Picea mariana. Next base: position 69,295 of record JASDQU010882564.1, on the reverse strand, counting down.
TGGAATGATTATGAAACTCAACATTTTCAAGGATTTTGACAAACTCAACTAGCAATATTTTCCTTTGGCTTTAGTGAGGATTGGGTAAATTGGGTCATGAATCTCACCTCATCAATCTTCTTTTCAATATTTATCAACAGATTCCCTTCATCGCCCCTCTCCCCATCACAGGGAATTTACCAAGGTGAACTACTTTCACCCTTCCTCGTTGTCATCATGGTTGAAGGTCTCATCCGATACATCAAAATCGTTATTGAAGAAGGATCTTTCAAAGGCATTACCCTGCAATGGATGAACCCCCCTATATCCCACAACCAATTTTTTGATGACACTATGATGATTGGGGTCCCAATATTTCATGAATATCATTGAATCCTTGATATTATTCAAGCCTTTGGTGACTCCTCTGGCACCTCCATCAACGATGACAAATCCTAAGTCTTTTTCTTTAACACCCCTCGGGTTGTCAAAACTTTCATTACCCAAATCATTGGCTTCAACAAGAGCTCCCTTCCATTGAAATATATGGGCATCTCTCCCACTGATAATGTGCTCATGAATAGCTCTTGGTAAGGTTTTCTTTCTACCATTGACAAATGGCTCTCTTCATGGTCCTTTCGAACCTTAAACATATCCAATCACTTAGTCCTTTTAAAATCAATCTTACAACTCATTTTGATTTATATCTTTTCAACTTTATCTTCCCCTAAATCAATTCTTAAGACTATCAAGAGCATAGAAAGACATTTCCTATGGAAAGGCACAAAAGAGGACTGGAAATGGGCCCTTGTCAATTGGGAGGATCTTTGCAAGGAAAAATAAGCTGGAGGACTCAGCTTATGGGACCCTCAACTGTTGAATCAGGTAATGGTTAAAAAATATGGTCGAGATGGATCAAAAATCAAGGAAACCTATGGGCCAAGATGTGGCAATGTAAATATACACTTGTTATAACCCTAAATTGCACCACACATGCTTACCTGGCATCAGGCCATCTCTATAGGTAGTACATGTGTATGCATACTTTCTCGTTATTCTATAGGTAGTATGCATGTGTAGTTGTTTCTTGTCTTGTATGCAGGTCAGCGTTGGAAAGGAGAATTGCGAACAAGTAATCAAGTATGACAAGGGATCGACATCGAATGCCCAGAATGAGGTAAGTTGATCTAGCCATTGCATTTACTAAAAGAAATGGGATTTAAGTATGGGGATGAAGGTAGAAAGTAACTTTTCTCCAGGTCATATTTGTATGCAAAGTCTAATCGTATTTTCTAGTCCGTAAGGAGATTTCCCTCACAACAGAATTGGTGACCATACTAGGGATATGCTCTAGGGTTCCTGGAATTTTATTTAGTTTTTGGGTAGTTTAAAAGACTAGTTTTTCTTGCCTGTTTTTTCTTTTAGTTTCTGTAAGGTCTGAGCTAGTAGGGAGTCTGGTTTTCCATACCATCTTTCCCTGTTATTTGCTTGACTGTGTTTTTTTGGGACCCACAAAGGTGCATGCGGCATGCATAAGGTCTGCACGCGTGTACCCGCTCCCTACTCTCTTACATCTCGCGTGTGAACACTAGCTGAAGAAGTAGCAGTAGCGTGTAGCATTCAAAGAACTTCTGAGGCAATCATCCTCTTCCCTGTCAGAATCACACATTCTTAGGGGGTTTTCTGGAATTCTGTCTGAGTCTTGTTTGTTTACAGTCTTATCTTAGATTGTTTTTGCTTTATAAGTTTTCCTTAGACTGTTTTGTTTTTCTATTAAAAAAGAGTGTCCAAGCCTTCAAGAGACTCTGGTTATCAATATCATAGGTCTCTTCCTAGTTTGGTCACTCTGTTTTTAGTTTTCCTCAGAGTTTAGAGATACATGTGGCCTGTACAAGGTCAGCCCACATGTACATGCCCTCTGTCTCTATACAGCTCACGTTCACACGCTGGCTATTGGATTAACAGTAGCGTGCCTATGCAGGATAATTTCTCTTGAGGATAAGGTAGTCATCCTTTCCCTTGATGAGAACTATACCTCTCAGGTATTTGAATCTATGTCTTAGCAGTCAGTAGCTTAGGATTAATCTTCCCTTTAGCTCACTTTTTCTCATTTAAAGAAAAGTTGCCATAAAAGTAAAATAATTTTTTAAGGTTTTTAGACGAGTGTGAGAGTCATTTTTTAAATTGCTAGTGTGTGATTTTTGACCTGATTCTTTTCAATCTATGATTAGGCCATAATTTTTTTTCTTGGTTTTTGTTTGTTGGTATTTTTCCTTTTTTCTTTATCAAGAATTTAAATAAATAAATAAATAACTCTTTACATTTTCTTGTTTGGTTGAAAAGAGTGTTTCTGCATTATTAGCCAGGGAAAAGTCGTTATTTCATAAGTTTTTGTAGTTTACTTAGATCATAAGTAGTTTTTAGTCAAGTGAAATTTCTTTTGAGTTTGTTGTCCAAAATCTTAGAAACATTAAAAACATTTATTTATTTATTTATTTATTTATTTATTTATTTTTAAAGTTGTTGAAATTTTGCATTAAGAAAATTTTTTGTTTCCATCTTTTTACTCATTTTTTCTTTCATCTGTTACACATCATCGGTTTCACTTCCATACCCCTTGACATAAGACAAAGCCATAAAATTAACGCTAAAATCTAAAATTTATTAGACTTTCATGTTTGTAGGGTTAACCAACTAGTTCAGGATTTAGGGCCTTGGATTAGGTTGGAGAGGAAACTCTTCAAGGCCATTTAAAATAGAAAATTGGAGTTTGAGTTAGGGAGTGTCTAAGTCTAGTATCATGGAAGTTATCCGGGACCCCCCTATAACACAGGGGATAAACACGAGGTCGCGTGCGGAAAGGTAGCGAAGATAACCCCCCCAAAGCTAGACCAATCATATTGGATTCGAGAAAATCCACTACCTGCCTTTCGAGGTCTTCAGTTTTCTTCTGGACCATTTTCTCTCGATACCCTTGACAGGTTTCGGGCTTGATACCCTGCTCATTGTGGTCTACCTGACTTTTGACTGTACCCGCCTGGTGACTGTTCGCGCGTTGGCAACCTAGTTGCCCATCTTTTTAGGAACTTACATGGGTGACTATGGGGGTATACCGCGGTATCTAGGACAGACATTGGGCCACACTTTGAAGGGTATACCTGGAGGGTGCTTCTGTGTTTGAGTTGCACTTGTACCGGTAAGTTGCTCTAGTGTTGGTTGTTGTAACTGTTCTTCCAATTAATTTAGTATTTTCTTGTCTTATCTTCTAGGGACTTACTTTTTTAGTGTGTGTTACTTTTGAATGTTTAGACTACCTTAGAGTGTCTTTGATATTCTCACACAGTGGAGTATCATGATCTCTACCAGTCATGAAGGATTCTTGGTCTGTCGTTGGTTACACTGGAGCCACCTCCGCCACCATTAAGGCGAAAGCTAGACCAACAAGGGTCTTTTGAGGCGACCGAGTTACAAGCCATTGTACCTGACCAACCCCCATAGGAATCAACCTTTTTGGACCATGAAGCAACCGCTCTTGGCCCGTTTGAAACCCCAACCACTGATTTCTCAACACCTTTCATCATACCAATTCAATTTTATGAGTGCCAGATAGTGTTGCACACAACAATCAAAACAAATGTTGTTACTCCTTCTGAGAATTATTCAATTCCCACTACGGTTGTCACCACATGAGAGATTTCACCGCCTAACCCACCGTCGTCGGTCTAAGCCACCATGGTCTCGACCGCTTCTACATTGCACAGTGGTCTGATCACGTCTTTGGCGGCGGCCACAACCCCTTTCACACCAAGTGTGACAGGCCCTCCATTCTCATACGGGATGCCTAGTTCGGGTACAAGTCATGTAATTTCTTACTCCACTTTACAGACTTTAGGTCTGGGGGCAGGGAGCTCTAGTTCTCCTCTACAAGGTCACATGGGGGGCACTCCTACTCCTTTTAACACTTTCCCTTACGGAGGAGGTCATATCCCTCCTTTGCCCCCTTCACTCGATGACTCGCATCAGCCATCCACCTGGCAACCTACACACAATAGTTTATTTGGAGCAGGGATTCAAGTACCACCTTTGCATAGTATGCTTGTAGGTTTGACATTGTTTTCTTGGAATGAAACATTTGGTAACAACACCTTGTCGTGAGTCGCTTTCCTGACTGGGGGCAACCCCATTTTTGGACAATCTACTCCTATGTAGGGTATTATTCCTGCACAGGGGGCAAACTTAGGAACTTCTTCCATGGAAGGACCTTGGAATTCAGGGCAAGGATCCGTTCCCTCGTCCGGAATGCCGATCTGGGGTAATTCTTTCCACAATCAATGGAACCTCGGATAAACTACTATGCCTATCCCCATGGGACCGGCATGAGGTAACCCTTCCCAAATTCCTTTGAATATAATGCATGCCCAACAATCTATGTCCTATTTTGGAAATCAGCCAATGATGTCTCCACATATGCAAACTCCATACGCTGGCCAGGGCCATGGTTTCTACCAGAATCTGGGTCAGCAACTAAACTTTTCCTGGCAACTTGGTGCCAGTCAAACTCCAGGCCCCTTTTTCCCAGCTTATCACCAACAACCCAAACTTCCCTTCTTGGCGACTTTGCACTTGCCAGATTTGACAAGGTTATTGAATGACCATATTTGTCATGATCTGCATTAGCCTCCTATACCGACGAAGTTGCCTTCAAACATTCCAAATTTTGAAGCCAAGCCTAATGAAGATCCAGGAGATCATGTGACTACCTTTCATCTTTGGTGCTCATCTAACTCATTGAAATATGACTCTGTATAGTTTCGATTTCTTCAATGTACTCTCATTGGGAGTGCCACAAAATGGTACATTGAGCTCGATCACTTAAGATACTCGTCCTTTGGCGAACTGGCAATGGCTTTCCTGAACCATTTTCAGTTACCTGTGAGATACGATGCTGGCACATAGCTTCTCACCAATTTCAAACTAACAACTGTGGACCATATCTTTGATCACATCCGAGAATGGCGACGCTGGAAGAGTTTAATCAAAGTGCTAGTCCCACCAACATTCCTGCTTGAGTGGTCCTTAAGTCTTTGGTCCCACAGTTATCCAAAGATGTCGCGACGTCAGGAGTATTCTCTGAAGAAGATTCCATCATGAGGGCTCAACAATTTGAGCTCATCTATTCTCAGTCCGGTTTATTAGACAACATCTTGCCAGATGTGCCATGCTCAATACTTGATAAAACTAGACAGAGAGTTGGACCACATGTCGATGGTATTGATGGTTTAGCAAAAACAAAGCCTGCTGAGCAACTGATGCAACAATTGCAACAGTTGTTGATACAACACACAACAGCCAGCCAAACTACTACTTCGACTGCTCCCCATACCAAAATGTTGGATGTACACACAGTGCAATCGACTAATCCAAAGGCCACCCAGCAGCCTGAAGGAAAGAAAAAACAACAAAATAAGGGTAAGGGGGATAAGAAGCCCACCGATATTGCTAATGGGGAAAACAATGAGAGATGGAAGGCGAGGTATCAATGTAACTTGTACATAGAAGACCACCTGACCCATCTATGTCCTCGACGTGCAGAAGCCCAAAAGTTTGTGACGCAACAACAACCTGCTGTGTTGACCAATCTATTTCAACAAGGGCAAAATATAACCCAAGCCTCTGCAAGCATGGAAGGGGGAAGCCAAGAACCCCCTCCACCTGCGAACAAGCCCGCATCCACAAACGTATATATGGTGAAGGGTGATGATTTTATATTGACTAGAGTGCATGACTATAGTAAACCAAGCACTTTTGAGAAGGGCAAAGAAGTTGAACTCCCATCTCTTCCTCTACAGATTGAGAAGAGGTTGGGTGAAACAATGACACACATTCCCAAAGGCACATTCAAAAAATATTCTCATAACCCAAATGCAAGGGCCACCCAGAACTACTCTGTGGTGGAAGATTTATCACAAACCCCTTGTGCGATGTCCACTTTGGAGGTCCTCCAAAGCTTCCCTTCTTAAAGGAAAGCCTTGTTAACCTCTTTAGGATCTACCAAGACTTGTGATATGGGTACAATCATGTTGGATACAACTGACTTAACACCTCATCTGCCTTACCACGTAGCATTTCAGATAGCAGTGTCTTATCCCACGAAAACTTTTACTCGAAATATTTTCCACACGGTGGTTGATGAGGGTGCCTCGACATGCGTCATGTCATTGGCATGTTGGAAGGCCATTGGCCAGCCCATTTTGTCTCTGTCACATACTCTCCTCACCGCTTTCGACTGTCGTTCGTTCCAACCACATGGTATCATTCCTTCTTTCCCTATGTAGCTAGGAGGGAAGACCGTGTGTGTCGAAGTAGAGGTAGTCGATGCTTCCCTCGACTATAACCTCTTTTTAGGAAGGAGTTGGACTTATGCCATGCAAGTTGTGGTTGCTACAATTTTTTGGGTCTTGTTGTTTCCACATGAGGGCCGAATAGTGACCATCGATCAATTGTATTTCTCTAGACCTGACCCTGCATTGGGGGCATCCACGGTCCCGATGATTGATAATCCTCAACCAGGTTTCGTCAACGTAGGGGTTGGTTTGTGCCCATATTTGATGGGGACCTTCGATTACCCACCCCCTCAAGGCGATATCAAGTTTATATCCAATCACCATAAGGTTGATATTTTTCAAGTTTCGTCGTTCTGCACGACTTACTTTGATGATCTGTGGATACTTCCTTCCCCATCAGCCACGATGGATGAGGCAGGGCACCTGGGTATGTCCATGCCCTTGTCCATTGCTGAAGTAGCGTACTCTTTAGTCCAACAAGCTTCAGCTAACATTGATCCAACTCCTGCACAAGAGTTAGATCCACTTCTAGATCCTATTTGGGCTCATGGTTCTCTTGCTAACACTGATTCGTTAGACTTAGTCTTGCCCTCTGATGAAGCAGTAATCAAAGCAATGACTAGTCTAGACAAACCTTGGGAACATCTTCATCACAGATCATATTTCCTCCCAGAGTTAAGCTGAATCGAAGCAGGAGAATTCACCATGACCATGACAGGAGATAGGTCTTTTCATACTAATCCATCAGCTACACACAAGATATATGCTGAGGGTAATATGGAAACCATTGTTGAAACGATACCTATCAATATTTCCATAACCCCTGGCATCATATACAATGTTTTCGTCGGAGCATACAACTCTCCCGAGGAGATGCCAGGCATCGACCCACAAAGAGTCTATCATGAGACAAGTTTGTTGTTTTTCAAGATCTCTTTGAGATCCAACAACAACATCCGGTGAGACTGCATTTATGCTTTTCAATCTCATCCAGATTAACTGAGAAAAGTAACCATTATGGAGTCTTCTTTAAGCCCTTTTCAGACTCCTTAAAGATGAAAAGATTGTCGAGTGACCTTGTTTCTTTACACTCGTTCAATTGATCTAGAAGAACGTTCCTTAAATGGGTCTTCTTTTAAACCCTTTTCAGACCCTCTAAACATGAAAATATTTTCGAGCAATCTTGTGGCCTTTCACACTCATTAAACTGAAATTTGAAGTCACGTTTGTCCGGCGGTAGTTTACCCCTTTTTCGGTTCGGACGGTCAACTGTACGAACAAATGTATACTCTATGGAACTTCAGTTCTATAGAAGAGTATTCTCGTGTATCATTTTATTCCTTTTTCGGGCCCGAGGGACTAAACTTACGAAGAAGGAACCCCCATGAAGTCCAGAGTTAAGCTCTTTTCAGACTCCCTAAAATTGAAAAGATTGTCGAGTGACCTTATTCTTTCACACTCGTTAAATTGGTCCAGAAGAACATTCCTGACGGAGTCCATAGTTAAGCTTTTTTCAAACTCCTTAAAAATGAAAAAATGGTAAACTGATATTGTCTTTATCACACTCGTTAAAATGGTTTTGAATAGACGTCTTGTCGGTGCTAGTTTACCCCATTTTCGAACCAACTAGACTACCTTCAAAAAAGGTATCACAACAGAGTCTCCTTTTATGTTTTTTTAGACTCTCTAAACATGAAAAACCACCGATCTTACTTTCTCTGGGCTCGTTAAACTTACATCGAAGGACATTACCATTGTGTGTTTTGTTAACCTCATTTTCATACCTTATATATCATCCTTGTAATAGTTTGCTTCTGCGTTTTAATACCCTTGGCCCCCGGAGGTTTTTTTCCCGAGT
>JASDQU010882564.1:29638-40049 GCA_032191745.1 Picea mariana | reverse complement strand
AAGAATTTAAATGTTATTCTAAATACTGAAAGAATATAAATTTAATAATAATGTTTTTTTAATTGACATTTTTGAAAATTAATTTAATAATTTATATTTAACAAATCATATATCAATTAATGAAAAAAATTATAACATTTATGTGAGAAAATAAAATATTTTAATAAAAAGCATTCCAAACTAAATTAATCTTTGCAAAACACGCATACATAAAACTGAACTTAAAATATTTCAAATTAAATATGAATATAGGTATATAACTGAACTTAAAATATTTCAAATTAAACATGGATAGAATGATATAAAGAAAACTAATAGAATTATATTAAATAAATAATAAAAAAAAATGATATATTGAAAAATATTTAAGGGCTGCATTGTTGGTACTGGAACAACGGCTAATACCAGTAATACTAATGGCAATGGTTGTAATGCAGGAGATTTCGTGGTTGATATGCATCACGATCGCATGATTTGGCTCCGATATCCATGAGGATCTCTACAGCCTGTGAAGATTCTATGATTGATTTCTCATTTATTCTGTCTTAATTAACTATGGCCCAGGGTGTGCCTACTATTTTGTGCTTTCATTTGCAAATATTTCTGTTGTAAAATTTAGTGCAACTTCATATTATACTCTGTAATTGCAGGTTATTATAATACCCATTTCATTCTATCTAATATTAGTTCTTCTCAAACAGATAACAACTCAGGACGTAAATGTAGATGTAATTTTTGGCATTGTGGAGTGCACTGGGATGGAGTCTTATTTCAGGATTTCTGGTATGGGGTGGATATTTCTATATTGATGGAGTTCTTCTGGGACAGATAAGGACTCGGGAAGTAAATTTTTGGCATTGTGAAACTTTTGGCATTGGGAGGAAATCATATTTAAGGATTTCTGGCATGGGATGGATATTCCTGAAACTCATTTCTCTGTATTGATGAACAGCCGTGACTGAAACTCATTGAGGAAGAAGGGAAAGGAAAGAAAAACCATGGGTGATTGAGGAATGAAGACTGGACTACACTCTGTTAAAAATAAATAAAGACCAAAACAAGAAAAGCATGAATCTAATAACCGTATATTAAAAAGGGATATAGAGACATACCGGGCCGGGTCATCTGAGTGTGACTGACCCTAGGGCTTGTCTGCTCATTGCACTCCACTGCATCTATTCATGACCAACCTGCCCGAATAGGAACGACATCATACTCATGATTGAGAGTAGATTTGGTTAAATATGAACAAACTTAACTTATCCATTAAAGAGGCATACAGAAAGCCACACCTGTCACTGTAGTGGGCGTTCCTGATGCAACGTCCTTTCTTCGATCATTTAAACCTTGATATCCATTCAAATTCAAAGAACATCCAGATTCCTCTATCATAAGATAGAACACACATAAACAGATAAACAAATACACGGATACACACAAATAAACAGATAAGAGACATGGAAACGGATACAAATATACACCACCTCACACATACAGAGACACAAATATAAATACAATGAGACTCTGCAAATTACAGGGGAGGAGGATGGGAAGAAACAAGTGCAATGATATATATAAATTTCGATTAAAAAAAAAGGCAAAGGAGCCGATACATAAAAGCTTGATTCCCTTTCAAAAAAGGCTAAAATATAGCGACCGTTAAAGTAGCCGATACAAAAAAGCAAAGGAGCCGATTCAAAAAAGCTTGATTCCCTTTCAAAAAAGCTAAAATATAGACAAACAGATACACAGAGACAAACAAATAAGTCCAATGAAAATTCATACATAAATTCCGCCCCTTCTCGACCGTTAAAGGAGCTTGATTCCCTTCCGAGAAAGATAATGGATAAATCCAACAAATAAGTGCAATGAAAATTCATACATAAATTCCGCCCCTTTTCGACCGTTAAAGGAGCTTGATTCCCTTCCGAGAAAGGTAACGGATAAATCCCGTCAGTCTCCAACAAAGTCTTGATCCACTTTTGCAAGAAATCTTTGAGTCCCACCTTCCACTTTGTCCATTTCTCCACGTCTCTTATCGTTTCTGAAAATTTGAAAGTTCTAACGAGTTTGAATATGACTCACATCATGATGATAGCTCGACCTCATGCTCAACCTCATTGGGTATCATTTGTCATCCTAGGATGCATGATTTCTTGGTTTTTTCTTTTTTATTTATTTATGTGCTTACATATAGGGCTAATAATTATAGGTACACTTATTTTGTTATTTATTTATTTATTTATGTGCTTACATATAGGGATAATAATTATAGGACACTTATTTTGTAGTTCTGTCGAATAGGTTTATTAGTGAATGACAATGTATAAGTTTCAAAGGTTTATTAGTAAACGACAATGTATAAGTTTCAATAAATAAAGATATGTTAATGTGGGTGTTTTAAAGAGGTTTTTTCTCCCCTCCTTACTAACATAATGGTTGATTGGTTGTGAGGTAGCGTTTTCCTCCTTCATCTATGCACTCATATGATTTGCGAGTATTTGAGATGTGCCTTCCCCCCTCTATGGGATGAGATGATTCGAGGAATCACAGGGACGCCAATGCAATTATCTGAGATAATTTGAGGGAAAATAGGGACATAGTGCACTTGAAGGCCATTTGTATGCCTATGAGTATTTGAGATGATGTGAGGGATTATAAGCACATCAATGGATTTTTATGTTTACTTGGATTTGAGATAATCCATGGAATTACAAACACATCATTGCATATGTATGCATGTGGGTATTTTAGATGGGCCTTCCTATCTCTCCTCTAAGTGTTGAGATAATTTGAGGGATTATACGGTGTGTGGTTATTTGAGATGATTCAAGGGATTATAGAGACATCAATACATTTGTAAGCCATTTGTGACCATGTGGGTATTTGAGATGATCGAAGGGATTATAAGCATCTTGGTGGATTTGTATACCTACGAGAATTTGAGATGATTTTTGGATTCATTGGATTGTGAGTGGGTGTTTTTCCCAAGGGATTATAGGCACATATGTGCATTTAGATCTATCATTTTTCATGTTAGTGGAACATTGAAATATGTGCTATGTCTTGGCGCTAGTTCATAAGACTAATACTTGGATAACCTATCTTGTGTTGTCTTGGAATATGTTTTATGATTATGTAGTCTCCTTCTCTCTTGTCCCAAATTGGTTTTGAGGGTTGGTCATTCAAAATATATAATCCCTAATATACCATGATATTTATGCCAATGAGGGTGTCCACAGAGGTAGGTAGTATGCCCTTGTAACTAAGATAATAACAATCATAATAATTTTCTTTTTGTGATGCCAATTAAATAATTTTATCCTAATGATAAGCATGCCATTTGTATGCATGCGGGTATTTCAAATAATCCAATTGATTACATGCCTATAGGTATTTGATATGGTCCAAGGATAATTCAGTAACTAAATTGTGAGTGGGTGTTGTGTTTGAGGGATTATAGGCACATTGATGCATTTATATCGTTGTGAGTATTTGAGATGACAAGCATGTCAATGCATTTGTATGCTTGCAAGTATTTAAGATGGTATGAGGGATTGCGAGGACATCAATTGATTTTCATGTATGTGGGTATTTGAGATGATCTGAGGATCATTTTGTCACTTAGTTGTAAGTGGGTGTTTTGCAATGGATAAATGCCTCCATAATGAGATAATAATTTATTTGATTTAATGTGTAATGTGTATGAGCTACTTGTTCCGGACATTGACAATAGGGGTTACTATATATTCCCTTTGGAAAATCTTCTTAAGATTACACAAATTTTGGGTTTACCTCATTTACTCATCACAATAGATTGGTATTAGAGCTTGTATATGATTTTCGGATCATTTGGGTTAGGATAATTTGAAGAATTGAAAGAGGAGGAGAAGCATGCCAATTTTAGATAGTTGTTGTGAAGAGAAACATGAATAAGGAGTTCCCTTGTCGATGCCAATACTTATATTAAAGGAAGAAATATGTGTATGCTCCGAGGAGCATTGGGTTGCATTAAGGTGCATTGTGAATACCCATGGATATTAAATTGTATAGATAAATCGATATTGAGAACAATATTTGCAGGTATAATAATTTAAGGAGAATGATTCGTAGTTAGTATGTTGTTGAGAATCCAAGGAGAGTAAGAGTAAGTACCTCTTGTTGAGAGAATCCTTTTGTATTAAACTTATCTTGTTAATCTTACATACTCTCATTAATTGCAGTCAAGGAATCAATCATTTATTCCACATATGGTTCTGTAATTGTGTCCTCAAGTCTAGAGAAACTCTCTAGAGTAAGAGTCTCATCAAGGATAAAGAAACCCTCATCCATCATGGAATCTTGTCACACTTGGTCAATTGGATTTGTGAATAGCTTGTGAAGTCCACCTTATTTCATTACTTTGGAAAAAACTCGAATAGATCCATGGATGTGTCTCTAATGTTGACTTGTTGACCATCAAACCTAACAAAACACTTTAAATGAGATGCAATAAATTGAAAGCAAAATCTTTGTTAAATCAGGAACGTACAATATATGATATAACTCAATAGCATCACCTAAATGTTTATGGAAATATATGGAGCCCGATCCCTTAACATGATATGTGGCATCACCACCCAACTCCACACAAATTACTCCCTCTTGTTCTTGAAACATGTTCGAGATATTTATATCAAAAGTCATATATCTTGAAGCTCCACTATCCACATACCATCCAACACTTGAAATTGTGTTGGTGGAAAGGCACAAAGCCATGGAAAAGTTTGTTACATCAATCCTAGCAATCAAGTCATCCACACATGGAGCTTTAATACTTCCTACAAACTGTACTTGTTGTTGTTTCTTACCCTTTCCCTTCTTCTCAAGACAATAAGAAGAATAATGGCCATGATTGTTGCAGTTGAAATATTTTATATGGCTCAAATCCTTCTTCTGTTGGTTAGAATATCTTGAGTCTGCTTTCTTATTTTGATCCTTTCCAGATCCTTTAGTTTGTCCCTTCCTCACCTTCCTGGTGAGGGATAGGTCTAGAACATCCTCATAATTAGTTGAGACTTATTGTAGTCTCATCTCTTCTATAATGAAGAATATCATAACCACTCAAAGTTAGGTAACTTGTCTCGACCATAGATAACTTGAGTTGTGTTATAGTAGACTAAATCCATAAAGATAAATACAAATTATCTCATTATCCTCAACCAAGTCCCCAATTGAAACAATAATCTCTCAACACTGCGATCTTCATGGGATAGCTTTCTATTGTATCTTTTTTCCTCATGCAGGTAGAGGTGACTTTGTTTTCAAGAGCATCTTCCTAGATATGTTCATAATCTAGTTCATGGTTCCCAGCACATCATACATCTCTTTGGAAATATTTTATTTGATGATATAAATAATTAGGGGTTTTTCACCAAATCTAATGGGATTTTCTTTGCATTTACTAACTTTTTTTGTGTTCTACTTTATCTTTGGGATTTGCAGGTAGTGCAACTAACTTATCCACAAGGTACCATAAGTATTCCATTTCAAATAGGTTTTTTAATATCAACTTCTATGGCCAAAAGTTGGAGGCTCCTTCCAACAAGTTTACTACCTTCTTGTTGTGTCTTGCATGATCTTTGGGATCTGTAGGTGGTGCAACTTGTTGAAACATTTGATAGTAATGAAAGGGTGGGGGGTGACTTAATATTGTATACTTTTATTACATTTTATTATAATCTGATTTTAAAAAAAAGTTAGGATTTATACTTGCAAGTCGATTATACCATAAATGTACTCATCATAATTGAAAACAATGTTCAACACATTTACACATATAGAAGTGGAAACCCAAATTGTGAAGACTTTACAAATATTTTGAATAACTTTAAATGAGGGCACCAATCCTATGTAGGAACCTACCTACAATCATAAAACAACCTGGAAATGGATGATGAAACCAATCCTTTGTAGGCACTTTCCTGCAAGTGAATGTAGACAACAATCCTCTGTAAACATGCACCAACCTGCAAATATATGAAGACACCAATCCTCTGTAGGAACCAACATACAAACAGACACCAACATGAAAATTGAGGTCCAACTCAATCTTTCCTTTCTCCACCCTTCCACCCTCTATTTTGCACTTGTTCACAAGAAACTATTGTACTGCATTTAGATTATTCTTCTTGATCTAAAATAGTCTTTCAAAAACTTCCAGAATAGAGTTACATTTGTACAAAACTATCATAAACACACAAGATCTTCTTATTAAGTTTTTTGTTATTCTTACTGCAATCCTTATACCTTAATTTTACTCATGTTCATCAAAATAAATCCTCTAAAGTTTATGTCACCATACCTTTCAATCATTTCCTTGGAAATTCAATGCACATAACAAGTCTTCGGTCCCTTAGAATGCCCAAAATTCCATCTTCATTGTTTCTCTATTCTTTTATTATCCTGAAATGACCATATTGATGCTCCTCATTTGTTACTTCATATTCATAGTCATGCTCCTATGTGATCACTGCTAAACTCTAAAAGGTTATTTGAGAGATCCATTCTCTACACATATTCAATTTTCTTCACATATATATATGGTTTCAATTTGAATTCCAAGGATTTATTTTACGATGAATGAAAAACCGATTCATCCTTCGAGCTAAATAGAGCACTAAAAAATTCATTGAAACATTTGCACATAGTGTAATCCCATGTGGCTTATTTTCTTTTGTTACTTGAGTCGGCCCAGTGGGAATAGAACCAAGCATGTGGGACCATGATTTTTGTTGTGGAGGAATAGATCCTTAAATTGGATATCGAGGAAGTGGGGGCCACAATAAACAATGCATAAACATGTGTATTTCCTTTTGAACACATGTTGAAATTTTTTTGGGGGTGCCTTTCTATTAACCCAAGTGCTAGTTAGTCACCCGCAATTTGATGAGATTCATTGATCTCCTCTCCCGATGGACGAAAAGATATCCATTGTCTGATCTTATTTAATACAATTTTCAGTTGTGGGCCACATGATATTTAATGGAGCTTCATTGATCCATTATGTGATCAATGGTCAATATTCCTCCTCACTAATTTGATTAGCGATTCTTCTATAGATGGTGGTTCTGTTAGATTAGAGGCTCACAAAAATTAGTGATTTTTTCATTTACGTCTTCCATTGCTCTATGATGACCAACAATCTTTGTTCTTCCATGTCACCACATTGTGATCCTCCCACATGGATTTATTAACACCATGGATCTTCTTTCCATCAATTTATTTCCATCATTTGATTCATTACTATTTACCATATAATGTTTATGTGGATGTGTTATGGACATTGAATTTCCTTGATGGTCACAGGTTTGAGCATGATTTTTCATGCATGTAAAATATTGTTATTATCTTGAGAGTTCACATAGGCATCGACTTGGTGGATGATAGGAGACCTTCAGTGTGAAATGCACCTTTTTAGTCCCACTACAATGTTGACATCAATGACACATGCTATCAAAAAATATCCCCTTACATTGTTGACATCAATGAAAAAAACTATCCAACAATCTCCCCCTTGTCATTGATGGAAACCACTGAGTAAATCATTTCTTACTCCCCTTGTGAGTATTACTCCCCCTGTGGGTTTGTTGACAAAGTTACTTAGTCATGGGTCATTGTTCATTTTCTTTATTCATTTTATTCCCCATGTGTCACTCTATTGCACAATTTTGTTGATCATGGGTCGATGTTCATTTTCTTTCTTCATTTTCTCCCCCATGTGTCACTCCATTGAATAGTTCTATTGATTGATGTTTTACTGCATTCTCTCCCCCTTTGAAAACAATGAAAATAATCCCTTTAATATTCTCTACCTTTCTGCAACCCCCCCTGTCAATAAATTTTCTCCTGAGGATTATAAATATGTATTTCAAGAAGTTGGTTCATAATTGTTGCCAGTAAAACTTTGTACATAGTCACTATTTGTATCTATTTATCATTTATCTAGGAAATACATTCTTATGCTTTTACTATTTTTGATCTAAACATTCAAGGCCTAACCAGATTTCTCTTGTCTCCATGAGGACTCCCCTTATCAAAGATGTTGTTGTCTTTGTAGTTGGTGTAACGTGGTCGATGTTAAAAACCCTTTTTGACAAGCTTATGAATACACTTTTTTTTGCATTGACTTTTCCTTGGGATGTAATAACTCCCCTTGGGATAGTGTTTCTCAGTTTTGATCTTCAGATATTTTTGTTTCTGCAACATGAAATCATATGCACTCTCACCCTAAGTTATTGGTTATGTTGGGTTCCCAACAACTTTCTGCTGAATTCTTTACAGAGAAATGGGAATTACTCACATCTTTCGTCGTAGATACTCAAAATGAATCTCTAGCTAGGGGTTTGGTAAACATACATGCAATTTGTTCCTTGGTAGGAACATACTCCAACTTGACAGTCTTATCATTCACCTATTCCCTCAAAAAATGATATTTGATTGTGATATTTTTTGTCTTTGAGTGCATCACTGGTTTCTTGGAAATACTTATGGAAGTGGTGTTGTCACATAGTATAGAAATTGTCTTCTTGTATTCTAACTTGTAACATCCCTAGCCAGCTAGGTTGGGCCACATCACACAATATCAAATTTTTTCGCTCTGAAACCAATCTATAACATCATATAGATTACTACTGAACAAAGCTATTCCAAATACATTGTGCAAATTCTAATCTAAACATAAGTCTGTGCATTTTCACTTTAAGTAATGCTCTCAACCCCAAGCTTGAGTCATGCCACACAACTTATAACAGTTGAAGTAATACAAAAACAACTGTGCACCAACATACTAAACACACAACATGATTGTGCACACAACAATTCTCACATCATTACCAAATTTGTCCTACTTGTGCATGCAAAATGCTTCCCTGTGCACACAAGTAAACCCAACCTCTGATGCACACAAATTATTATTTGTGCACATGACCATTCAAACCTCTTCTTGAAGACTCATAACAGAAAATCATAAGGTTAACTTAAGGGAAAACTGTCAACATCTATCATACTCATGCGTAACTACAAATATTGACTATCAACACCACACATACATGTGCAAGAAACATAATACAAAATAACAACAATTACTTATATGCAGCAACATACAAGAATTAAACCCATATTATAGACAGATAAATAAGAACATAGTAATCGAGACAACCACATAAAACATTTATCTTTTATGAAAATTCACCAACTGCGTGCAAAACTCATATGTTATCCCCAACCATAGACTCTTATTCTCGAAATCTTTTAGAAACAAGTCACCCCTGAGCCGGTGCTTAACTCTACCAAGGAAAAAAGGTTCCTAGTGATAGGATAAGGTCCAATACTCAAAATAATTGCTCAGTACAAGGTGCATGTTGTTGCAACTAGCCTACAATCTCTCATTCCCCATGCACCTGTCTCTCATTCCCCACGCACCTGCCACACCCAAGGAAGTGTGCCCCTTCTCTGCTCAATAGTCACTTGGTTTCACCACTTCCCTTCCATGGTTACCAGTAGTAGTAGCAGGATGGACATGAAGTCTCTGAGCCCTACAACTAATGTTCAATGCACCAGGGAACAATTCCCAACAAAATTATCACCTAGAGAGATTTCTCACGGGATTGAAAATCCACATATTTGATAGAAAATATCACCCCTAAAGTGTCTACTCACGGGCTTGACAACCCACCTCTTCGATAGAAAAAACTCGGATTACAATACACAAACCCCTTACAAGCTCCTCTTTGCATATAAGGTAATAGTCATCCTCTCTCATATGGTCCGACCCCTTCTGCACATGACTTATAGAAAAGTTTGCCTCACTCCATGCATATTCTTGGATGACCTACCATTTCCCTATGCAGAATTGAAGTCCCCTTTTTGTTCACTCCAGAACCAAAAATACATATTTTTGTATACATACGCAACCTATCAGTTAGACAAATCGCATATACGCAGGTTGCTCCACTACAACCTGCATACATCAGGTGTGGTGCTCAAAAATTAAAAAATATTTTGAGTTTCCATGCCATGTCACATGATCCATGATCCTTGATCTTCCATATACCGGAAACACTCTGAATCGACCCTTCAATTCGATTGTGAGGCTATAAATTGAGCCATATCCAAGCCTTGGACAATTGACAATTAAACATTGAGAGCAAAGACACTCTGGAGACATCTTTAAGACTAATCAAAAAATTGAAAAGAGGTTATATTAGTAGCACTTTAAATTTTTAAGGTTTAAGATTGTAACATTTTAGAAACCATGGTTGAAAGCCTAACACTATTACAAAAAATATCTTAAAAATAAAAATAAAAAGAGAAAATATAAGAAAAAGAGGGGAAACCAACAAATTAGGAGAAAAAAGATTTTTTTTTAATC
>JASDQU010882563.1:14594-34300 GCA_032191745.1 Picea mariana | reverse complement strand
TCTTTACACTAAAATAGAGAGCAATGTCTACTCTTAAAAGAGAGCTTCTCTTTCTTACTACTTTGCAATATGCATCGAGGAATGAAATTTTGGTTAATGTAATAAAAATAAAATATTTAACAAAAACTCTTGTCTATGACAAAGTTCACTCATTCAAATTGACTCGGGTTTTATTGATGGGTATATTTAAGTTTGACTCATATATTTTTTAATGGTTATATGCAACTGAATACACTATCTACATTTTATATATTATTGATTAAACTATCACATACATGTATGTAGTACACCATTTAAACTATCATACATCTCCATGTCCATGGTATATATCATTATATATCATAGTAAAACCTGGGTTTGATAAGGTTAAGTAGCTCAAGGTGAACCCATCATTTAGATGAGTCCTAGATTGAAGAGTTTGTGTGAATATCTATTATCTAGATAGCATTTTATTGGTTTGTATGAATTTCTATATCCAATGCATTATCTAAATTCAATACCACCATACCACACTAGGTTTAGAATGCATCTTATTACAATAAGAATTCAACTTACTAAGAACTTTCAAAGTGTAAAAATAACGATAATGATTGTCTAGAAGCAAGTAATGGGGACATCTGAAATGAAGACTCCAACCTGAGACACAAGCAGGCTAGTACCAATGTATTTAGTAATGATATTTGTAGACTTGGACAGTGAAGAATGCATATAATCGAAGATGTATAAGAGGAGGTTGCTCCCCACAACCACAAGTTCAATGCTCTCCAACACCACAACCCTTGTATATTAATCTCTCTCACACATAATGAAATTTAAGGGACAAAACATGGAAATGCTCTTCAATGCTACAATTGTTGCATATTAATCACAAGGATGCACACGTGCACACACACACACACACACACATTGGGTCTAACTAGATTGGTAGAGAGGAGTTGATATTCTCCCCATATGGTTTCAAATCCCACATGTGACATGGGGTCTCTTTTTGAACTTATCTCATTCTTGCCCATGAGTTGGAGCGTGGGAATGTGGCAAATCCATATTAACTCTGGATCTATCAAGCACCGGGGGGGATCAACTCCCTCGAGGTACAAACCTTTCTTTGAGATTTTTAATCAAAAAAAAGTGTTCACCTCGAGGAACTTGATCCCTCTCTATGCATGATAGATCCAAAGTTAATACGGATTTACATTGGTTCTTAATATATATATATATATATATATATATATATATATATATATATATATATATATAGAGAGAGAGAGAGAGAGAGAGATAGATAAGTTGATATAAAAATATTTGACTTAAAGTGAACATTGAAATATTTTATTTATGACCGATATTGAAATAATTGTTTGTTATTAATTTTTTTTTAATTGTCACGTGTCAAATCCATGTTAAGCACATAAGGTGGGTTAATGTTCAAGTGAGGTTTTGATGGCATGGCTTATTGACCATCTATCTTTGCAGTGAAAGTATGGAAGGACTTGTGGACCCTTTGGCTTTAAGGTTTAAGTATAAAAGTTGGCTTTGTGGTGTAAGTCCCCGGGACTACTACATTATTTTGCAACGCTTCAAGCCAAGAAAAAAATCTTCACATGCTCTAGGATTTTGTCACCATTGTGCGAAGGAACATATCCAGTAGAGATAATCCATTCCATCATGTTTGTCAGTGTTTCATGGAAACCTGCACGGGAGATCTAGCTAAAGAAAGTACAAACAAAGCTTATCAAGAAAAGAAGAGAGATTCAATATGAAAGAATGAGAAAATATATTCACACTACTCCAATGAGCTGATGATTGATACATAGATCATGATCAATATGATACAATGAATGAGTGGAATACACTCATATATAGGGAAAAGCATTCCATAATTAAGAAAAGCAATCAAGCAGTTAGTTTTCCTTAGGAATGCATGCATGCATAATAGCGATGGTAAAAATAGAAAGTCTAAATAGAAATAGACAGTTAACTCCCACTGAACTAGTGTGTCGAAAATAGAAATTTCTCCAACACCCCCCCTGAACATTACTGTGGAATAAAAAATAGTCCTGGCTACTAGGCCATTTTAGGTACTCATGTACATTGCAACTAATGAACACTAAATAAAAGTGAGGAAAGAGGGAAAACCACGTGGGAACAAAACCCCCCCTCAAAAGATAATGTATCAAAAGAAGAAAATGGCAGCTACTAGGAAACTGTGTTCTTCACTGCAAGACGATCCCGCAAAGTCTGAAACTTCTTCTCATTGAAAGTCTTCATGAAGATGTAGAAATCTTTATGGATCTGATGAAGTCCTTTGGAAACCTATTGGGCCTTGTACTTCTTGATCCTGTGGACCCATGTGCACCTGAAAATATTCCTTTCTGGTGGATGTGGAACCAGATTCCAAGTCTGGTTCTGTAGGAGTGAGTCATACTCCTTCTGCATGGCTTCTTTCCATAATGGATTTCCCACAATCCTATTGTAGTTCTGTGGATCAGTAGATTGAACCATATAGCAATGCATGGGCATCACAGGTTCTGAAGCTGAAAGTACATGAGAAGGATCTTCATGCTGAGATTGAGTCATCCTCAAATCCAATGGATTCCCTGCAAGGTTTCCTGTTGCCTGAAGTGTGGCTTGTGCCTTCTTGGGCATCTGCTGAAGCTTCGACGCTGGCTTTGTATCTGACTGTACTACCTTCTTATTTCCATGTATAGAATTTGAGTGCATGGAATCATCTATGATGTCTGAAACTGATGGAAGAACAAGAGTATATGCATGTTGCACTGGAGGTGCATGCAAAGTAGTCTCCTTATGTGTAAGTAGAATAGAGGAGTCATCGTCAGAAAACTTAGTGAATTTATACAACCTTGACTTGTGATCCACCTCACCAGTTGCAATAATGGAATTGTCATGCATGTCAATTACTGAAACTGAATCTGATGTAAATTCAACATTTTTTCCTTTCTGAGCGATCTAATAAACTGAGAGCAAATTCATAGAAAGATTTGGAACATGTAAAACATTCTCAAAACTGTCATTGTGGAGTTCCACTCTCCCTTCTCTTGCTACTGCTACTGGAGTATCATCCCCCATGATAATAGGGGGTCTTGAACATGGACTCAAAGAAGAGAAAACTTCCTCTTTCGCTACATATGATGGGTTGCACCAGAATCTATAATCCATGAATCAGATGAGGAATTAATTGCAACAAGAGCATGGTGATTACCTTTCTTAGGAGCAAGATCTTCTTCCTTCTTCTTCTTGACTCCCTCTGGAATGAAGTTTCCAAGGTTGTTTTTTCTGAAGTACATGTGCCATAAGATTGATCTATTTCTTCATGCATGTGAATTCTTCATGATTCGGTTTATTGCAGTAAGTGCACTACTTTCCCTTCTTCTTCTTCTTGGAATCTGAAGAGTCTTTGGAACCTGAAGAATCATTAAAGGATTTGGAATATCCCTCCTTCCTATTCTATTTGAATGACCCTTTTCCATCCTGCATGGTGAGTGCATGTGCTTTGGAATCTTTCATGAGGCCCATCTATATGAGTTTTGTCTGCTCTTGTGTAAGAGACTCAATGAACTGAGCCAACGTAGGCATTTTCCAATTTGTTCCAAAAAGACATCTGCCAAAATGGAAATTGGAAACATATACAGTGTATTCTGGTCCTAGCTTGGCCAAGATTGTTAGAATAAGTTGTTTCTCTTGTGTAGACTTTTAAATGCCACATTCACCCAAGCTCAATAACAAAGATTTAAATTTAGTAAAAAAATCTTGTATATTATCAAAACTTTTAGGGTCTAAGGTATACAACTCTACCTCAAGCATATGACCTCTCATCTCATCCTGCTTTCCAAAGAGTCCTTCCAAGGTGGTCTAGATATCGTTTGGAGTCTTGCATGCAGCAACATGAAACCATAAATTAGTGGATATTAATTCAATAAGTAGTCTTGTGGCCTCATCCTTACGATTCACCCATCTCATCTTCTCAATCGTTGATGTAGGTTATGTTTATGTCGCCATCGTCAAATTATACAATCCTTTTCTTTTGAGATGGAATGTCGCCTTGGGCTTCCAATCAAAATAATTGTATGGTGTGAGGATTAACACCAAGTTTGACTATATAATAGTTGTCATATCTGTCTCTCCCATTGATTCCAAGAACCCCTAAAAATTTACTCTCAATCTGCAAGTGAAAAATTAAGAAATTAAAAATTCATATCAGTTTCAGGAGATGATCTTGCGACTTACTTTCTGAGCAAACGGCGAGGAATCTTGCCAAACGGTTGAAAACCCACTTCCAAAATGGGTCGTACTTTCCTCGCGGGCCGTTTCCTCCAAAACATAATATTTTGGGAGCAATGAATGTGGAAAGGTATGGCCACGGATTTGTATCAGTTTCAGGAGGCAATCTTGCAGCTCACTTTCTGAGCAAACGATAAAGAATATCACCAAACGGTTGAAAACCCACTTCCAAAATGAGCCAATTTACTTTCATTGCAGGTCGTTACCTCAAAAAGGTAATATTTTGGGAGGAATAATTGATGAAATTTATGACCACGGATTTAGCTCGTCGAAACCCCGATTTTCCTTATTCTTTGGCTTGTCTGGCTTGCTCCAAGCATCATAGCTTTAATACCATGTCAGTGTTTCATGGAAACCTGCACAGGAGATCTAGCTAAAGCAAGTACAAAAAAATCTTATCAAGAAAAGAAGAGAGATTCAATATGGAAGAATGAGAAAATATATTCACACTATTCCAATGAGCTGA
The DNA here is from genome assembly GCA_032191745.1 of Picea mariana. Taxonomy (NCBI): domain Eukaryota; kingdom Viridiplantae; phylum Streptophyta; class Pinopsida; order Pinales; family Pinaceae; genus Picea; species Picea mariana. The sequence continues at coordinate 29,535 of JASDQU010882563.1, read as the reverse complement.
TGATTGATACATAGATCATGATCAATATGATACAATGAATGAGTGGAATACACTCATATATAGGGAAAAGAATTCCATAATTAAGAAAAGCAATCAAGTAGTTAGCTTTCCTTAGGAATGCATGCATGCATAATAGTGATGGTAAAAATAGAAAGTCTAAATAGAAATAGTCAGTTAACTCCCATGGAACTAGTGTGTCGAAAATAGAAATTTCTCCAACAATGTTGTCTGAGAGCTCCACAATCTCATCATATTTGAAACCAATGAGTTCCATGCTCTCTCTCCATGGACCCTGATCCTTGGATCGACTAGAAGAAGTCTTTAAATTGAAGGTAAGATCAACCTAAAAAGTTGATTGAACCAAGTCCATTCATTGATAAAGAAGAACCAACTAGCATATGGACTAGACTAGGTCAACTAGTGTGCATATGTTGACAACCAGAATGAAAGATAGACTAGATGAGATGAAGGATGTGGATTGAAGGATTAATGGGATCCATTTTAGCAATATTAATTCAATTAGATAGATTTCAGTGAGTAGGGGATGTTTATGTGGCATTTGATGATTAGGAGGAGTCCACTAGAAATTTTGTTACCAAATGAAAGTTTTCACTTCTTGATAACTGAAGAGATGTAAGGGTGACTGAACCAATCAAATTGACTCTTGGAGATGGCCCATAAGAAGGTGGATTGCATGAAGGAGAAATAGTGGAGATTGGATAATCTGACTATGGAAGTTGATGAGGGATCGCAACCGACTAGTTGTTGCATTTTCCAGAGCATATGGAATTTTCTTGCAGAAAGGATAAGCGCCAACTTTGCTATTATGAGTAATAGGCATTGTGAAACACATCCCTATGAATGTGGAATCCCAAATATCATGCAAGTTTACAATTGTAAATACTCAAAATTCTCTAGGATTTCATAATAAATGGAGTTTATTCCCCAAGAGGGTTCTCCTTCAAAACATATATGTATCATGTGGTGAATTATTATGATATTGATTGTTTGTTTCTTATTTTATTAGATTCTTAATAGACACAATCAATTTTGTTTAACAAAATCTATGGTGTTGATACATTGAGTGATTTCAATTTTCCCACTCGGAACAAATTAGTTTGGTATCGAAGAAAAGTTCTTGTTATCACAAGGAATGTATGGTGAAAACCACAGTGGGATATTCAAAAGCTAAAGAGCCATTGTTACTTGGAATTACCTAGAATTGTGTTTTGAGTTGAACAACAATGGATAAAGACTAAGAGATTGATGAAAGGAATGTATATTTGGAATTTTGGAGACATTTGTAGAAGGAATTGTAGAACTTCTATAGGATTTGGTTCCAGTGATGGTGGAAAAACCTATGTTGAAGGAGAGGAAATTCCTGAATGAGAAAAAAAGAAATTAGAGAGTTCCAAGATGAACCTTGAGAAAAAATTGTATCATGAAAATGTCCCTTAGAATTCCAAAACCCCTTTTATATTTGAAGTTAAAATGGAGATAAAGCCTTATGATAGTAAAATGGCCCCTAGTCGAGTAAGTAATTAATTGGGGCAAGTATAAGTCTATTTCAGTTGCTATGGGTTTACCGACATGGAAATGATTTATTTCTCCCCACTAAAAATGGAGTGATATGCACTACTATGGTAGGAGATTCTATGTTAAGAAATATTTCTTACCAAGAAGAAGCAAGTTGCAAATTAGGGGGAGTTTAACACCCTTGTTAACAATTACTTCTACCCTATGGAATATGAAGAAGAACAAGAGTTTAAATGGAATCATCTTAGAGAAAGAGAAGGAAAAGTATTTCAAGAATATACAACCAAGTTCAAAAGGATGTGCATCCAACTAGGTATCAGTTAATCTAACAGGAAGGTTATGATGAAGTACATTGACAAATTCTTTAGCCACTTCAAAAAGGAGGTGATTATCTTTGAGGTCAAGACCCTTAATGAGGTATGTGAGAAGCCCTTGTATATTGAAAGTAAACATGATGTAAAAGTGACTAATGGAATGAGCTCTTATATATCAAAAGGGAGAAAGACATGGGAAGGAAAAGGGAGATAGAAGGGAAAGAAGAAATTATCCAGTCCTATGTAGAATAAGAACTTGCATTGTGAATATTGTAAGAAGGATGGTCATGAAAAGGACCATTTATGGGCATTGCACTCTGAACTTATTCCTAGGAGTTAGACTAGAAAGGAATTATTGAAAGTTCAGAGAGTTGAAGGTAAATAGATAGAAGGATAATTTGATTATGATGATAGAGTTTGATTGATGTCTCATTCAAAGATTGTTGACATTGCAAAGGGTGAGATTGTTGAGAATAAAGACCCAATTGGAGTGAGAAAGTTGATCTTTGTTTTTTAGTAGAGGTTCTTAGACATAGTAAGGGAAAGGTTTTCCCATGTAAAGATGCAAATCAAGAAGACAATAGTAACAACTATCTTTGATTATGGAAGTTACAAGACCTTGATTTTTGAAACATAGGTAAGATAGTTAGGATTTAAGATAGTTGCACATATGAACCTTATCCTTTGGGATGGTCATAGAAGGATGCAGAGTTACAAGTCACTCGCCAATGTAAGTTCAAATTTTATACTTCAAACAATTTGTGGACAAGTTGGAGTGTGATGTTGTGCCATTAGAGGAGTTGATATCAAACTTGACCAGAAGGAAGACTTGAGTCAACTTCTATGTAAGTATGAGGTCATTTTTGTTGAACCAAAGGGGTTTCCACCTATAAGGCCAATTAATCATGAGATTCAACTACTACTTGATTCACAATTACAAAATCTTGGTATGTATCAAACTTTTATTTTGGAGAGTGATGAGATTAATAGGAAAATACATGAATTGTTAGATAAAGTGGTTATTAAGCCCGATGTGCTCCAAAGAAAGATGGGATTTGGTGTATGTGTATTAATTTTAAGGAACTTAACAAGATCATCAATAACCATTACCCACTTCCAAGGATAGGAAACTTGTTAGATCAATTACAAGGAACAAAGTATTTTCCCAAGTTGGACCCTAAGTTAGGATACTATCAAGTAAGAATTAAGGAACAAGACACTTGGATGCAATACTTCAGCTTTGACCCTTTCAACGTATTAGATTAGATTATGTATAAACTATAAATAAGTGTTTATAACGAGCTTAAATAAATGACCCCATGCAGAAATGATGCAAAAATGTTTGTATGGATTCCTAGTGTAGAGTTCAAGGCCAATGTCTGGCTAGTGGATAATTAGGCATGAAACTGCAGTAAATATTTTTTCCATGTATTTTATGATAGAATTTCCATGATACTCTCAAAATATATAAATAATTTGTTGAAAAATAATGTAAAGGTCAAAGATGGTTGTGGAGAGAATAAGAGGGGATATGAGTCCACTATAGGGAAAGAGGAAAGGGGGCCCAAAGAGGAGGGTGAGGGGTGCAATAATCATATATTTGCTAATAACTCCTCTATGACATGCATTATTTCAATCTCATCCACAATATTTGACTTAGAAGCCAATTATTGGATGCATGTGATGGTTGGTGAGGAATTCTACCTCATGTATTTATGGAGGCATGGGACTAGGTACAATCATCGTGGGGAAGTGTCATAGTCCTCTATCCTCATGAAAATTCAGTCATCCACCCTTGGAGATTTGTTCCTTCTCCTTTATCATGGAAATAATTTTCCATTCTCACCATTCACCATACACACTCTTACCATTCTCATGTGGAAGAATTGCCCAAGTTCTAAAAACTGCAACCCTCATGTTTTATACTGATACACAAACCTGAAAATGACCAAATTAGATATGGGAGAGTAATTCATAGAGCTAAGAAGAGATATGGATGTCTCTAGAGGAGCATAGAGGCTAGGTAGATTATGAAGCCTCCCTTTCCCTTATTAGTTGTTGATCATTAAGTGCCTTAGAGCTAGGGTAATTTGTTGCTAGGTAATTCTAGAAGACAAACAATAGGATGGGTTCTTCTTGCCTACATTGAGAACACTAGAAGGGGGGATACTCCCAATGGATTGTTGTGTAGAGAAGGAAAATATCTTCCTTGTTTTGTGGGGGCAGTGGATGAGAATTCCATGATTGTTTGATGGTTGGATGGTCACCTAAAGTGATTAGTTGTGAACAAATTGGTTGATTCTGAAATCAACTTGGTCGATTGAGTGACCTATGAGTCTGTAGCTAGTTTCCTTTACCCTAGTGGCCTCATAGCCTATCTTGGGGGTGGCATATTCATTGCATGCCTACGATTAAGTGGAAAATTTGTTATATGAAACTAGTTTATTGGATCATCTTGGTTAAAAGATAAGTGTTCCATCTTTGGTCTTCATTCTTTGTTTGTAATTTTGCAATTTAAGTTCATATTATGTTTTTGAATGAAATAGATATGGAATCCCTAGTTTTAATGAGTTTATGCATGTTAATTTTTGCTACATTGTTTAGTTTAATACATGTACAAATTCAAATGGTAGCGGATTTTTAATGGGCTCAAATTTATATTGAGATTTTCAAACCTATGTTGTGTCCCTACCCTGTGGGTTGGGTAATCCTTTGAAAAGGAGGCTACATGAAGACTTCTTTAAAAGCATGCAAGGGTTATAAGAATGGTTGGTAATGCCATTTGGGCTTACTAATGCACCATCCCCATTTATGAGGCCAATGAATGAATTTCTTAGACCCTTTATTGACTCCTTTGTAGGTGTATATTTGGATGACAACATAGTCTCAACTAGACTTAGGAGAGACGTCTAATCCATTTGAGGTAAGTTCTAGAAACTATCAAGGAGAATAAGTTGCATTTGAACATGAAGAAGTGTGATTTTTCCATACAAGTACCTCTTTATCTAGGATTCATGATTTATATATATCCACCAAGAATCGACATTGCTAAAGTGCATACCATTCAGAAGTGGCCTACACTAGTGAATCTCATAGAAGTAAGAAGTTTTTTCAGTGCTTGTCAATATTTGTGAAAGTTCATGTCACTTATCATAGATTGTCACACCTTTGCATTCATTTTTAAGAGGAAAGAGTCGATTTCTTTGGATAAAGGAATAAGAGAAAGCCTTCGACGTCTTGAAAAAGAAGATTTGTGAAGCACCTATGTTAGGGCTTCCAAATCTGCATAAGCCTTTTGAGATTGAGGTTTATGCATTTGGTTATGCTAATTTGATATTTTGTGAACTTTATAGCAGCAAACTCTACATCAATAGCTTATGAAATCTTCTCAACAATGATCTTTCTCACATTAATTAATCTTTCCTATTTGTATAAGAACAAAATTTCCTTTCTAATAAGAGGATTGGCATTTGTCTTTGTCTGAAGACCCCTAGAAAGATAAAATGCTCCTCCAAATATTTCTTTTTATTTTTCCTAAAATCTTGAATGGAAAATGAACTTGATGGTTTATGAACTTTAGATATTGTTTTTAACTAGATTTGGCTAGCTCATACAAAAGTCTAAGTCCAACTTGCAAACCTTCCTTCCTTGATAATTGTTACTATCGTGTGCTCTTATTGGATGCATGCATTGTGCCTTGTGGTAAAGGCCAAAGGTGTTATTTGTATAAGGGCATAATTGCCTTTGTAAGAGCAAAATTGCCTTCTTTTGTATAAAAGAACCACTTTAGTCAAATAGTATACATCAAGTTATTTAGTTAGTGAGTCATCCACATTATGCAAATAAATTTTTTTTATTGATGTTATCATTATGTTTGTTTTTAGTGATAGACTATGTTGTGGATGACTTCCCAACTATTTTAAGCATTTTGAGTATCAATAACAAAGTGCATCAATGATTTATGAAATATTACATGGAAAATGGAGCTTCTAAGCTAAGTTATTTTGTGCAAAGTGATGTCAATAAAAATGTTGAAGGGTAGTTTGAAAACCTTCCTACATAGACCCAATGAAAACTAAATTGTTTTTTGTCGTTCTCTTGCTTATCAATATAGTGTTCGCTATGATAGATAATATGGATCTTTTTCACATTAGTTTATGGGTGTTTTTGCTATGTGTTCTTTTGACATCTAACCACATTGCCTTGTAGTGGAGACTAGAAGTCCTATTTGTATAAGAGAAAAATTACTTTTGGAATAAGAGCATTGGCATTTGTCTTTGTCTCAAGATCCCTAGAAAGCCAAAATTCTCCTCCAAAGGTTTGTTTCTTTCTATAATCTTGAATGAAAATTGAATTTAATGTTTTTTGAATTTTAGATATCATATATAAGTAAATTTGATGACCCAGAAATCTTAATGCTATATTCACTAAAGAAATGCATGAACGGTGGCTTATAGTGGAGACCACAAATGCCAAACTTAGAATAACCACTTAAAACAAACACCACAAACATACGACCCATAGGATAAATAATGACCATAACACAACAATAAAATTCAAGCTCGGAATAACCCAAAATAACCAGCTTGCATAGGAGTGATTGTCGTAGTGAATAAACTTCAAAGGATTCAATACATTGCACAATACTAAATCCATGATGAACTAAGCTTGTTTTCATGTCTAGGGATGCATTCCCCGAGGTAGATGTCCCCTCCCTATCTACCAATCACTATGCACATAAACTAAATCAAACCACATAACCTTGGTTGAGTCTTATCCCATGCACTTTATCGCCACCTATACAACTAACTTACAAAATCTTTTCAATAGGAGTCTTTTCTACATTAGTTGATGAGTGTTATTGCTATGTGCAATTATGAGATGCATGCATAGTGCCTTATACTGAAGAACAAAATTTTTGTTTGTACAAGAGAAAAATTTCCTTTCTAGTGACAACATTGGTACTTATCTTTGTCTCAAGGTCACTGCAAAGGCAAAATCCTACTCCAAAAAATATTTCCTTTGTAGATCTTGAATGGAAATTGAATTCAATGTTTTATGAACTCTAGATGTTGTATATAAATGAATTTCACTAGCAGGTCAATTTTACATATTGTTTTCCATATACCTATGTAAACTTTGACTCTATAATTTTGTATGTTATATGTTCATATAAATAGGCTTTTTCTCATTTAGGCTTTTGAGCATAGTATCAAAGTTTATATTAATATCTTGTGAAATATTCTTGGGATCTTATAATTATTGATGGATCTTAATTCTATGTGCACTTATGATATGCATGCATGGTGCTTTGTAGTGGAGAGAAAAACCACTATTTATATAAAAGAAAAATTGTATTTGTAATAAGAACATTAACATTTGTCTTTCTATGAAGGTTACTAGAAAGGAAAAAAGCTCAAATTCCTTATGTGTAGAATCTTGAATAGAAATTGAATTCGATGTTTTGTGCACTATAGATATTGTATATAAATGCATTTCACTAGTTGGTTAGTTTTAGATATTCTTTATCGTAGATCTATCAAAACTTTTGTTTTATTGTTTTCTTTCTTATATGAATGCAAGTAGACTTTTATTTCATCATCATAACAACCTCTATACAAATAGCTTAGCAAATATTCTCAATAAGGATCTTTCCTACATTAGTTGCTTGGTGTTATTGATATGTACTCTTGTGAGATACATGCATGGTGCCTTGTACTGGAGACCAAAAAGTGCTATTTGTCTAAAAGAAAATTTTCCTTTTTGATAAGAGCATTGCATTTGTCTTTGTCTCAAGGTTTCTAGAAAGGAAAATTCTTCCTTAAGGGATTCCTTTGCAAGATCCAAGTTGTGATAGCATTGATCATTTCCCTAAAGAAATATTATCTTAGGGCTGAGTGCAATTATGGATGCACATACAGAAAGAATGCATTCATAGTTTATTTATCATGACAATACAAATAACTTCTTAAATATTCTTGTGAACATCAAAAGATGTATGTCAAGACTGCATATGTCAAAAGACCATTATCATTAAGTTGTTGTATATTATCTATTGTTTCTGAGCATGTTAACTTGATGGTTCTAATGTTCATTTTTTAACAGTTGCATGCTATTGTTGCTCTTCTTGTTTTACAATAGTCTCATTTGCTAAATGTCTAGTTTGGATTTTCTTTATGACATCTCATTCCCTTCAGTGGCATTGTCGCAATTTGCTTCATTCTATAACAACTTTGCTTATTTTTTCTTCTATTCTTTCTTGACATCTATATCTCTTTCCATTTATATATTATATGCAACTTTTGCATTTGCAAACAACACATTGTTTTGAGGATGCAATATCTATTTGCTAATTCGGCTACTTTCATGCAACAATTTTATCTATTGTTCTCTGTGATCCTTTTTTCAACATAAATAGGCAATGTGTGAAAATGATTTGAAGCTTTCTACTTATCTAGAGTTCACAGTTCCATTTACTAAATTTACTTAGCTCTTGATCATTCTAAGGAGCTTTGTCAATGGATCAAATGAAGCATCACATTATGTTGTAATGATTGTTATTACAACAAAGAATCCATTTTAGATTTTTGTGCTTTTGAGTTTAGTTATCCTTTGATATTTTATGTCAATTGTCAAAATTGTGCTTTTGCTATAACTGCAACTATAGAATCTATATTCAACATGATATGATGTTGTTATTTCCATTGTAACACATCAATATAGTAGAGAAAATTATTCATAGAATAGACATATCACTTCAAAAACACTCGATGACTGCATGATTTCAAGGGAAAATGTAAAAAAAGAGCTTCTCACAATTAGAGAAAAAATCATGTTAGCTCTTATTGAATATATGTACATTCACAGGCCCAAACTCTTATGCCAAAAAATACTTTAATGCTTTGAGATCTAATGTTTCTATGTTGCAATTTAGTGTTTATGATGGTAGAAGCGAATATCCTAGCTAAAATAGAGTTGAAAAAAGATGGTTTAGGTGCAATGCAATCGTGTGCATTGAAATAAGTTGATTGCCATATATATTAGATAATAAACACATTACATATGTATGTTTCAATACAAATGCTTATACCTTTGCCTAAATTTTTCCCTTCATTTTGTCTTTGCTATGATAGGTGGAGCCATATATCTTTCCAATGTAACCTAACTTCCCCTCTATTAGGTTTTGATCAAGGTGGCTAGCACAACTAGATTGGTCAAACTCAACCTCCACTCCACAATCTTGTGTGATGTGTCCATCATCATTAGCATACAAGAACATCTGGTTGAAATATATTTTACCTTTTCACTATTTTATGCTACCTATGTTTAGTTGCATATGTGTCCTCCTTCAATCATGGATTGTGCAAATGGAGTCAAGGGAAAATTCAATGAAACATGTAATTCAAACATAGAAAATGCATTTGTTATTTCTGCACCAAATGTGCAAAAAAATGATCCCATACTATCTAAGTCTAGTTTATTTCGGGTACAGAATTTCTAGTACAAACTAGGCAATTGCCTATCCATTTCTGTTATACATCTATTAAGATAAGAGAAGGAATGGAGAATCACTTTTGGGATTGTCTAGATCATCAAGATGGTGCAGTGCTTTTGTCGATGAGAAAAAACCTAGTTATTGATTTTTTTAGAAAGATTGCACAATGTCAGTGATCCAGAAACATATTTTCATAGAATGTCTCTTTCTAATTCTCAATTACATGGTGTTTCTGAACTTGATTTGTGTGTTGTTATTTTCTATATTAAATAGTTTTCTAGCTAGTTCTTTGTTCCAATGTCCATTTACAAAAGGGACACAATACCTTTACTTCAACAAAAATAAGTTAGAATATGAATATAAGTTATTATTCCATGATCAAGATCTGTCATGTGGTCACTTTGAGCGACTATTTTACGTATAAAGAAACAATTCCTACAAAAAAATTAACTAGCATCTCTAGTGCATCCAAATGTGCAACTTCACTTGTAACTGTTGAAATCAACATGTTGCCAATTGAGAAATCACTTGCAAAGAAATAGCTTTGCATGATTGGTGCTATTGTTGGAGATTGTCATGACTCGTTATTTGTATCAATTTGCAAATTCACCTGTGGTTTGATGTGCCTTCTTTGAGAAAAACAATTACACAAAATTTCTATAATGCTTATGTCACACATGACATTAGAGAAATTACATGTTTGAATAGATACCTTGTAGACAAGATCAATAGAAAAGAGAAATTTATTGTTGATTGGCAAACTTATATCATCAATTTGTCAATATTGTATCAATTGGTAACATATAAGGAGGTCATTTCACAATACAATAGTTATGTGATCTACTTGACATCAACATTTACATCTGGAATACATAATCACAAACTATCATCTTCAAATTCTATTCAACACATGCTTCAATGAAAGTAATATAATTGCTCCATTTTGTCTAGGTTCATCGCATACACATTTCCAACGATTCTTTGAATGGATTGCAAAGATGCTAGTTGCATTCAATCACTCGAAAATAGTAGTTGTACTATTAAACCACAACTAAAGAAAGTTTGCATCCCTTTAAACATTGTTCTAAAGAATCCAAACACTAGAAAAAAAAAAAAACAATTTCCATTTCGTACACAAGGAATATGTAGAACTAGAAGCAACAAAACCTTCCTTAAAAAAACAACTATGTGACAAATGAACAAGAGAAAATCAAGAGAACAAATTGCACAATTAAATTGCATTCAAGAGGTTGTTGGCAGAATGATAGAAATCACTTCTATAGAAAACTAGATTTTTTTTTTTCAAAATTGGGCCACTTGAAAAAGAAATATGGAGACAAGCCGCATCCATATGTTTGAAGAAACAAACATATGCAAAACACAAAAAAGCAATTACAACATACCTAGAGGCAATTGAGAACACATCAAATCATGTATGTGCAATTTGTGAGCACACACAATTTCAAAAAGATATGTTTGACATTCACAAAAACACAATATCTTCTTTTGCATCTCTGACACAACAAATTATCAAAAGTCATTCAACCAAATTACCACATTTTCATATAATGCAAAATATCTCTTGAAATTAACAATTGCCTATTTTTGCATGTCCTTCACAAATTTGAAGGAACAAAGAATTAGCATATGTGAAGACCCTAACAACTTTAGAAGAAAGTTTAGTGTCTCCTACGATGGTATTTGCACAAATAAAGCAACTTGGATTCAAAAATGTTCAAATTGGTCTTATAGGAATAATCATAAATATTCTTGTTACTGACCAAACTAGCGGCCTCGTCGAGGTCCCTCAAGGTGCTAAGGCAGTACCACGTAGGACAAGTGCCCAATGTCATCGTGGCACAAGTCCTTCCCTGTTCAAGCCCAACTCCTATGCTATTTGACTTTGGGAAGCTTCCCTAACACAATAACTTCACCTATAAATTAGTAGACAAGTGCCTATGTGATATAGAGGTGAATGTAGGAGTTAATTAATTAAGATAACTGATCTGGAATGATAAATAACTAATAGAAATAATGCAGACCAACAAAATAAAACCACTCAAGATTCGTAAGATAAAACAACAAAAGAGTGGTGAAAGCTTTTACCAATTCCTTGGATGTATTTTTAAGTATACATTTTGGTAATGCGGATGTAATTTGAGTTGTTTATTGTTGTCTTGAGTTTTAAGATCTGTAAAATTCATAAACAAAGAACAAGACAATAAGAAACATGGCATTTTTAAGGCCTCCCACAATTGTTATGCACCTTAGGTCACTAGATTTGTGGGCTAGGAAGCTTGGGAAGAAAACTAAGAGTGATTTCCTATGTCTGAAGCTTTATATCTGCAACAAAATGGTAATTTTCATCAAGATGGAAATCACCTTGCATATTTGGGGTTCAAATACCCCCCTAGGGTCAAAACCCAAAAAAATATTTCATCCAACAAATTACTTTGTTATGGCTGAAAATTGTTGATATATTCTAGAAAATAATAGATCTAACTCTAGAAAACAAATATGGAAATCAAACAAAGGTTTCTTGAGATGATTACTTACTTTGGTGCCCCATATGGGTGAGAAGTTTGGTAGACCCGGTGTATTCTTTTCTATTATAAATTTCAAATCTACACGATTACTCAATACCCTTGTGAAATATACGATATTTGTAGCAAACCAAAGGGTAAATTATCTTTGGGTAGAGTAGAAATCTATGACAAAATCCCAAAGATCTACTAGCTGGAAAGATACAAAACTTTTAGAACAAGATAGGAAATATTTTTTGGCTTTTTATTTTTATTCAAAACATAAAAGTAAAAGAGATTTTGGAATTTTTGGAATATTTGGTTGAAGAATGTGAGGTTCACCTTGTCTTTTCTCTTACCTCTAACACAATGGATTGCAATCACAACCCCTCCCAAGTCGGTTTTGGTATTTGGACAAGAGATTGAGTTTAGAGTCGAAAAGACTGATCTCCCCCAATTCTCATCTAGAATAGTTAAATCACTCTTGAGTCTTGCTAGGAAAACTCCCAATGGGGATGGTTTCCAACCAATGGATCAACTTTGATGCAAGTGAGATCTTTCCCTAGGTGAAGATACTTCCGATGAGAGTTTGTCCACCCTTAGGGTTTGAACCACTAGACACCAATAAAAGAAGATGATGGGATGAGGAGTCCAAAACCCTTTTTTCCACATGACTATGTATCCCCTCAATGGATCAACCCACTTGATCTAGAAAATGAAACAATCACAACCACTATTCTATCAAGCACAATAACCCCTTAACCAAGAAAGAAAAGCATAGAAGAATCGACCAACAATGTGCTAACAAATAACAGTTCAATAATATGGCATTATGATCTCACAAATTGTCAACAACCTAATTGGGAGGAGGGACTAGCCTTTTATAATCTTGATTTGTAACGGCTAGTTTTCTCTCCCAATTAAAGATTGTTTCTTTGACTTTTCATCTACATCCCGAAGACTAAATCATTAAAATACAAATAAATTTTTACATTAAAAAAAAACCTCCCTCGGGATTTTACTTGAATCAAGAGGTGCAATTGTTAGCTTCTTTTAGGCTCCACAGTTTTTAACCTATCATGTTGACCCAATGGCTATGAGAAGTCTGATTTAGTTGAGGGTTGATTTCCTTTGTTGATGTCACTATTTAATTATTTGTTGCATAATTTATCCTCCAATCGACCACATTTGACCCAACATTTATTTTTATGCCCAACAACTTATCTTTTATCCACAACTTGTTGATTTAGAGCCGATTTAATTTTCTATTGGGTGGAATTAATTGATATCATTTATCCATGACTTGCTGATTTAGAGCCAATTAATTTGCTATTGGGCAGAATTAATTGAGGTTGAAGTCGATGAAGCTCAACGTATCATTTGACTCCACGGTTTGTTGATTGGAGAATGTGCCCACAATTGTCAGCAATGGTATGATTTGCATGGCCTTTCCTTCCCATGCATTAAGGCCCACATAATTCAAACATTAAAATATGATTTACTTCCTCCACATTTTTTTCCAACTGGAAAATTTCTCTATTATATATTTATATAATGTATGATCAGATACAAGAGGTTACAATCTTAGATACAAAGTAGATTTTATAACTTTTCTCTTTTGTAGTCTTTCAACTAGTGAAGTGAGAAAGTTATAAAAAAAAATAAGATGTGGCATAGATAAAGATCTGTGAGAGAAAGTAAAAACTGCATAGTAGCTGGAAGTCTAGATTGCAGAGAGGGTGTTTTCATAAATGTAAATGAGTGCTAAGATCTATATGATAATCTTTCTTTCATTACAGAAAAGCCCGCTAAGGAGGGAGGATGAGTAACTGATCTTAGCACAAGGATAGAGATAGAGGGGGGCCCTCATGGCCATCTATCCAATGATGGTAAGAAATGATTCTCGCTTGTGTCTGGAGAGCTTCCTTTGAGAGATGATCTACAGATTTATTATGCTCTCGGTGTATGTGACTGTAGCTGGTTTTAGTGAAAGTTTGTTGTAGAAGCCTAATTTTGTCCTTCCATGCTAAGAGGGAGATTGTCTGGAGCTCTCCCCTACCACTCAACCACTCAATGAAAATTCTGGAGTCCCCAAGAACCTGGAGGGTTTCAATGTATAGTCTGGAAGCTAAGTAAAGTGTGGCCCAGGCACCCAATAGTTATGCCCTAGTGTTGGTGCCCATATGTTCCCTTTAGAGCACATGATAAATGGTTAATAATCAAATGTGTTTGTGGCTTCAAATGTCTTTTAATTAAACATCCTACCATGGTTAAAGTGAACAAAGGGAGCTGCATAGCAGTTAGTCCCTCCCTTTGTGAGAAAGTGAGAACCAGAAAGGGAGAACCACAAGAACCACATACTCTGATAGTTGAAGTAATTAAATAATCCACAACCACATACTATGATAGTTGACTTAATTAAATAATTATTATGATAGTTGATGTAATTAAATAATTACGCCAAAAGGCGTACACCTATTGACAATGGGCACATTTAATAGGTTTTTAGTTCCTAATACGTTTTCTATGGACGAGATTAAATATGCCTAGAATATTCTTAGTCGTCACAATAAATGAATGGCTCTGATTTCATCCATTAACTTCCGAGCTGTTATAAAGATATCCATTTATATGTTTACTTTTTAACATTTACCTAATCGTGTTTAAAAATTACTGTGTTCACTAACGTATTGCCACGTCTACCTGATTAAAAAATATTAAGGTATTCGCACAGGTATTAAGGTGTTTCGTGTTTTTGTTGGCTGACGTTTGGTGGTCGCGTTTATGTGCTGGCATCACCAGCGGTCGCCAGTTGTTTGTGCTAATTTACAGTGCATGCTTGCGTTTTTAACAGCCATAAGCCGCCTTTCGGCGTTCACCAGCTGCGACTTAGCGACTGTGCTAGTTATTATGATAGTTGACTTCATTAAATAATTATGTGATAAATTGATTCTTTAGTTGTAGCCTTGCTAGGAAAATGCCCCCAACCACAACGCATTCTCTATTAATTCTTTAAATCAAAGTTTTTAATTATTAATAAATTGTTTTTTTTAAATTATTAATAAATTAAGTAA
>JASDQU010882561.1:35484-50610 GCA_032191745.1 Picea mariana | reverse complement strand
AGTGAAGTAATCTGTGGCAGTCAAGATCCATCTATGTTGGCCACTAGAAGCGAGATGAATTTCCCTAATAAAATCTAAGCCCCATTGTTGAAAATGTCCTGAAACTGCTATGGGCTTTAATGGAAAAGACTTAAGCTGTTGCTTTCTAGAAATTTTTTGACATTTAACACATGCTTTGATCTTAGCACAAACATCTATGAATAGAATAGGACAAAAATACCCATCCCTGAGAATCTTGTAGGCAATAGTCCTCCAAAAATGATGCCCCCCACACAAACTATCATGAAAATAAAACATAATCCTTTGGGCCTCTTGCAGGTCTAGGCATATCAATAGCACTCCCAATGGATCCTTCCAATACAAAATTTGATAAACCAAGCAATACTTTATCGATTTGATTTTTAATGCCCTCCCCATGTTCTTTTCCATATCACTTGGAGGTTGTATATTCTGCAAGAAAAATATAATTTCCTTGTACCAACTGCAATTTTCCAATGCAGGGCTGGCCTGAGCACCTCTATTGTTTAATTCAGTCTGCTTCTTTTCTGAACATAAGCCAATGAAATTTACTCCCAACACTAATCAATTTGATTCAGCCAACAACTTGGCTAAACCCTGGCACTTGACTGATTTGGTAGGCCTGAACTATAAATCAAATTCAAGGATCTTAGCAATCCATTTGTTGCATTTTCCGTCAATATCAGGATAAATAAGAATTTATTTTACAACAACTAATGGAACATAAGCAATAACTCTTGAATGCAACACATAAACTCTAAAGGACTTAAGAGTTTTAACCAATGCATAGGCTTTCTTGTCCATAATGTCATATTTTAATTATGCATCCCTCAAAGCCCGACTGAAAAAAGCAATGGGCTTATCTAAGCCTTTAGAGTTCTTGTGTAACAAAATTGTTGCTACTGTATCAAAAGAGGCAAAAGAAAAAATAACAAAGTCCTTGGAGTAGTCCGGGATGACTAGGACCAGGGATTCCATCAAAGCTTTATTTATTTGATCAAAAGAACTACGAGCCTCAACATTCCACTTGATTTCATTATCTTTCCTCAACATGGTTGTGATATACTTGAGCAACTCAACAAAATTCGACAAAAACCTTCTTAAGAAATTAACCTTTCTTAGAAAAGATTGAACTTCCTTTTTAGATCTAGGTCGTGCTAAGGTTAGTATGGCTTCAACCCTGTTGGAATCAATCCTCACTCCTTCATCTGACATGATATGCCCCAATAATTTTCCTTCTTTCATGGTGAACAATGACTTTTTCATATTCAAAGAGAGGCCAAATTTTCTGCATTTTAAGAATACCTTTCTTAAATGATCGCAGTGTTCTTCATCATATTGAGAGAACACAGTTATGTCATCTAAGTAGATAAAAAAAAAATTATCCTTATCCCCAATAAATGCTATGTCCATAGCTCACTGAAAGGTCTCCCCCACGTTCATCAAACCAAAGGGCATCTTGGTGTACATGAATGTACCCAAAGAAGTGGTAAAAGTTGTCTTCTCTTTATCCTCTAGCAAAACAAAAATCTGGTTGTAGCCAGAAAAACCATCAACCATATACATCTGAGACACACCTGTCACCCTCTGTAATATATGCTCCATCTTGCGAAAAGGTAATTATCCTTTTTAGAACTTCTGTTCAGATTCCAGAAATTGACACAGAGTCTTATTTCTCCATTCTTTTTCCTCATGGGGACCAAATTAGCTATCCATTTGGAATATCTCAAAGGAACAATATTTTTTTCATCTAAAATCTTTTTTACCTCCTTCTCCATGACAGGCAGTAACATAGGATTGATTTGCCTCAACGTTTTCCCGAAGTGCTTAGTCTCTTCTTTTAATGGAATCTTGTGTTGTATAATGCTTGTGTCATAAGTTTGGATATCTTTGTAAGTCCATGTCAATACATCAGCAAACTTCTTCAACAATTTGACATATTCAGCCCTCTGCTCTCTTGATAGGTTGCTTAACAATTTGACATATTTTGGATCCTTCTCTGTTCCGAAATTGCACTCAGTTATATCAGCATGATTAGTAGACACTTTCCCTTTTACTGCCACATCATTTTCATCAAATAATTTTTCCAAAGGAACTAGACCTTTTGGAATCTGGTTGCTAGGTAGCTGCATGATATGTTGATTAGTAATTCTGTTAAGGAAAACATTAACATATGGAGTGATTTCAGAATCAATATCCTAATCAATGTGTAATGTAACAAATTCATCAATAGACTCAAGAAAATTTTTGAGTTCTAAATCATCTTCAAACACCTTCCAATATTTGGAATTGTCTGATATAGAAGGCACGTATTTGAATTCTACATCATACTTGAGTTTTGGCGGTATGGGTATCCTAAAATGGCTTGTTGATACAGCCAAAGAATCAGCCATAGAGTTCTCTTCTCGTGGAATAAAAGAGATGTCATACTCAGAGAAAAAAAACTCCACTAGGTCCGATACTTCATTTCTATAAGATCTAAGCACAGGGTGCTTAGTTTGGCAAATATTTTTGGTCTGATGGACTATCAATTCTGCATCTCCAAATACTGACAATTTTTTAATCCCCATATCCTTTACATCTCTCAAGCCCAAAATAAGAGATTCATACTCTGACACATTGTTGGTAGTTTCAAATTATAGTTTGTATGAAGAAGATATGGTTTCCTGAGTTGGTGAGAAAGAGACCACTCTAGCACCGACACCTTCCTTAGAAGAGGCTACATCAAAAAACATATTCCAAATAGAATTGGTTAGAAGAGGTTCTTGATACAAGGTAGCAGACTTTTTTCTTATTTCAAGAGGAGTTTCAGGAGCATCGGTGAGATGCAAAATGTTAGACCCCAAATCGATATCAAGAGAAAAAATAGGATCATTAGCAGGGTTTGCTTCATCACTAATAATGTAAGCCAGCTGGGCTTCTTTGTAAAGTCTTCTATGCTCCCCATCAAACACCAGGATAGTTTCATATGAGAGATCCATCTGCAAGGTTCCTCCAAATATTTTTATGCAAGACCTTGACAAGAGCATGCCAAACTTGGGAGGAACATCAACCACCACAACATCCATAAGTATACCTTTCATGGGCAGCTGAAATAGAGTCACAACCATATCCTTAATGACCCCCAAACATTTTTATTTCCTAGAGTCGAAAGAATATAAGTCATGATAGGTTTTGGTGATTTCTAGTCCAAATTCATCCATAACATATTTTGGCATAAGATTATGGGAGGCCCCTTAATCAAAAATATAGTTACGTAGCACCTTGTCATTAATATTGAGAGAAATATAGAAGGGAGGGGATGAGTGATATCTATATTCTATCAAAGGGCCTAAAATCATAGCTGGTTTTTCATCTTGCAGAGTTATTGAATCAAATGGAATTAGGAGAGGCATCAGGTTGTAACATTTTGGTCAGATATTTTTTAAATTCTTCATTTTTTATCAATTCCAAAAATGGTACAGGGATCTTAATTTTCTGGATCTCATTCTAAAAACTAAAGGAGGGGGAAGGCTTAAGAATCTCTTTGGTTTCAAGAGGAGTATTTCTGATCAGAAGTTGTGGGTTTTGAGAATCGTTTTCCTTTCTTTTCAATGTCAGAGTCTTGGAAGAATTTTCTTTCTAAACACATTGATTAAGGGAAGCACTTTTTTCTTCATTCTTCTTAGATATCAGATTATATCTACTAGCATTTTCCTTCATTTGTTCTCCCTTGCTTAACTCATTGATTTGAATATCCATTAAATATTGCTCATAAGAGGATTGAGTCAAGTGTGGGGATGGTGATGAATCACCTAAACAGTGAATCTCAGGATCAGCCTCTACCTTCTCTTCTTCTTCATCAACAACGAGATTACTCTGGAAATGAGCTTGAATCCTTTGATCATCTATCTCTCTATTTATGGGATCTCTAGGAAGGATTTGGGGAGCATTGTTCGGTCTTAGGAAATTGCCTCTATTTTCAGTGTTCTAAGAATTTCTATATGGATGTCTTCCTTCTGATTTTAACTTCTCAATCTCAGTAGAAAGGGACTTTACTAATTTTGTTAACTCATCTACCTATGAATGAACAAAAAGAGAGTTAGAAGTGGAAGATTCAGCTCTGTTTTTCCTCTTATCTCTGTCAGATTTTCCCCTAAGCTTATCTGAAGCAATTATGTTGGATTCTACCTCTAAGGCAACATCTTCCATCTGAACTAAGGAAGATGAACTTCTCTCTCTCAATAGAAGGAAGAACTCGGATTCAAAAGAACTGACATAATTGATTTTTTCCATGGCTTCGGTGGGTTTTATCTCATCAGGGATATTCTTGTACATTTTGTTAAACCTTTTAGAAATGTCATAGATAGACTCTCCTTCTTTCCTTTTCAAAGATCCAAATTCAGTGATATAATATAGAAAATCCTTTTTGTCACCCCAACGCCTCAAGAAGGCTTCCTCCAATGCCTCAATACTCGTAATGGATCCAGGGGAAAGACACCTAAACCACTTCCTAGCTTCACCAAAAAGACTTTGGACAAAAACTCTCATCCAAACATCTTCATTTTCAATATTTTTTTTATCTACATAGCTATAGAAAGCAGCAAGATGTTCCTCAACTGCTACATCTTCTTCTCTTGTAAACTTGGGCATGTATTTCAAATAATCTCCAGGGGGAAAAGCATTCATCAGCTGAGGTAAGACTGTAGGGGCATATCTTCTAGCCACTATGGCATCCATCCTATTTGCAGGGGGGTTAACAACTTCCATTTGATTTTGGATTCTAGGTGAACAAGAAGGAGAAAGAGATCGGGTTGTGTGTAGATTAGGAGAAATAGAAAAGGACAAAGGGGAGATTTTAGTCTTCACAGCAACAAATGGAGTCTTGGAAGAGGATGGTAAGGTTTGAGAAGGATATGAAGCTCCTACTTCTTGAGCAGCTAAAATGTTAATGGAGAGAGGTGTAGCAAAACCTAATGTAGGGAAATATTCAAAACTATCAAGACTAAAACACTTCTCAATATCAGGGCAGGAGAATATATCAATGTTTTATTATTTCAATTAAGTTTCAAAGGTAGAGTATTCAACAGGAAACTCTTCAAAATCTATATTTTTAGATACTTTAGCAGAAGATAAAGGAAGCTTACTTGATAAAACAGTTGGAGTATTAAGAGTGGAATCAAGAAAATAACTAGAAGCACTCGTAGTAGTAGCAGAAAAACCTTTTTTAGAATCTTTTTCGTTCTTGATTATCTTCTTTGGGTCAGCGATAGGTGAAACCAAAGGTAACTTTGGATTTGATATCATATGTCTCCCTTTAGGTGCTAGAGATGAATCAATGGCGTCGCTAGGTGCATGATGCAATCTTCTAAATACTAAGTCCAAATGCACCTTGAGAGATAGTAAGCATTGCTATTCTATCCTAGGGAAAAGTCTTCAAATCATTCCCTGACAGCGACAGCAAAAATGTTAGCACTAGGAGTCACTTTCTTATTGCATGGAAAGTAAGCCCAGTACCCATCAGATGATATGTGAAAGTATGAGTGTTTTTTGAAAGGTCAAACGAAAAAAAATTGGAATGATAATATCATCATTTAAAAATAGGGATAAAATGTAACAACAAATAAGGGCTTGGCTAGTTTCAACCAGTAGTTAGGGACTAAATATGGATATAAGGAAGACTTGAAAGAGAAGAATGTAAGAGATACTACAAACATCAGGTCCACAAAATCCCCAAGGAAGAAATTTTCTAAAAAAAAGATCTTCTTGAAATTAGAAACTAAGGAGCTAAATAAGCACCATGACAATAAAATGATCAAACATCCATCACATCATTACCACAGTCATCCATATGAACCATTCGAATATCAACATTTAGCATTAGAAGCAAATAGTCCAAAATAAGAGATGATTTCTATTAGTAAAAAATTCTTAAGTCGAGTACATAATAGATCACAACCACTTTATCAAAATATTACAGTTTCTTGGCTGCCTTCCTCTACCGTCCGAACCCATTAAAGCAATTCACCTATCTATTTATAACAAGAAAGGGAGGCAACAACTGGAGGTACGAGATGGCCTCTTTTCCTTAAAAATCTTAGAACATTTATTTATTCTAACAACTAAGATAATAGCCTATGCTATAGAACAGGGAAGTGTTGGTGACTTAACCCAATCATGCTTCTAACTTCTTTGATCCTCTTTTTCTACTCAACCCTTGTTTTTGCATGTGTAACTTTGGATATTGTATTTGTCCTATACACGCCAAGTGCTACTTCTACCATTTAATCCATTATTAACTTATCCAAAATTGTTGGCTTAGTCTTGGCTACTACCTTGGGTAGCAATTTTGTGTAGCGCCCTCTAGAATGGAAAAAGGAGAGAAGGTAGAGCCCACGTGTTACATGTATGTAGCTACATTTGTCCTCTGTTTCAAAATTGAGTAGCATATGTGTGTAAACCTGCTCTCTGTAAGATATTACACAATGCCTGTGGGTAGTGCCTGTGTAACAATTCTGCATTCTGTAAAATATTATGCAGTGAAACCTATGTTGTGTCTACATAAGGGTTTGGGTAGCTATGCCAAAATGAAATGTCTTTGACTCATGAACGTGTGTAGAGTTGTTTGTGTCCTTCCATGATGACAAATCAATTTACTTAGGTGCTTTTACCACTGAGTGAAACTAGTATTTGGCAAAAATTCCAAAATTCATATACCTAAACACCTAGAAGCTTGTATAGGTGGAAAAACTTAATATGTGCATATTAGTTAACCTTCCAAAGAAGGAACAAATTTAAAAAATGGGGTTTACCACTACAATCTACTTTGTCATTTTAACACTTAGCCTCACACACTTGCTGGTGGAAAGAGTGTCTTCAACTAACACAGTAGACTTCTTCTTCTTAGCACTGGTAGGCTTCTTCAATATAGTTGTGCTTTCCTTAGCTACTATTTTGTCATCTTCAATGGAAGGCTTAACCAACACCTATAAATTATTTTTGGTTAATTCATCTTGGAAATGCTTTAKTTATGCCTTTAGCTTCCTGTTCTGAGCCTGGAAACCTCTGTTTTGTCCGTAAATATTCTTCATTTATTTACAAAGAGGCAGAGCCTTTCTCACTGCGAACCTTGCCAAGTCTAGGGTATGGTTGTAGCCAATCATGATCTCATTCATCTAAGCCAAGTGGACCATGTCTTATGCTTTGAGATGAACTATTTCTCTCCTTTCATCCCTAAGCTTCTTAATAATTCTTTTGTAGGTCTGGCTGCCAAGAGGTTTGGGGACATCTGCAGTCTCAGAAGGCTTCTTCCCATCCGTTTCTTCCATCTGTACAAGATTTTCCCTGCATGTTTCATCAGTATTCTCAAAACCTTTTCCTTTATGCTTTTTCTCTTGCATAACAACCTTTTCTTTATTTTTCATAGAATTTTTACAATCCTTCACAGGGATTTCATCTTCCCTCCAAAGGTCTTTTGGTACCTTTACCCTTGATTGTACGTATAGCGGTTTCTTGTAAAGGTTGTCCTTTGAAATCCCCCTTAGAAATTGATGACCTGGTGAAAGGTATTTTATCTTTGATTTTAGCTGTTGGAGAAGGAGAGTGAAAGAGAAGCTTCTTCCCTCTTTTTGATGTCACCTTGGTAGAATATGGAACTTCTTCTAACCCTAGTGGAGGTGGTGGTAAGAAATCTCTACTTGGGGAAGGACATACCTCCTCCTCATCTTCTCTGACCTTCTTATTGATCTCTGAAATAGGGGCTCTGACCTTTCTTTTCTTGTTGATCCGTGTTTTAGTATTGGTAGGTGATGAAGAGCCTGCAATTTGTGGTTGGGGCATAGGTGTTGGGTCCAGCTTAAAGTGAGAAGAGAAGAAAAAATTCTCCCAGGAGATCTCTTTCTTTCCCAACTCTTCAGAGACAAGAATCTTGATAAGTCTAGAGTGGTAAAGGATGGCGTCGACATCCTTGGATTTGGCTTGCCCCCTATATTCCATTTTACCTACACTTCTTAGCAGGTAATATGGAAAATTCATCTAAACCTTACCAGTAAAATGCAACAACAACCTTATGTGGTAATGGTACAGGGTGTTAAATCTCCCTTCACAACTAAAATATATCTATATGATTTTCAATATTCTATCAAACTGGTCAATCAATTGATTCCTTGAAACATTCTTAGATAAATCATTGGCTTGGTATTTAGGCTTGAAAATATCTTTAACGAACTGTGAACTCAATACCATGGCCTTGAACCAATTTCCTCCTGAAATGGGAATCCCTATTGCAGCTGAGATGGAGGCTTCAGTCATCTCAAATTCCAAATCTCCAACTCTGGTTTTCTTGCCATCAAAATTTAGTGCAAATTGCTTTTCTACTTCTTAGTGGCCTCTCTGCATGTTATGGCAGAAAGAGAGGCATCCTTCTCTTCGAAAAATTTCCATTGCCATGGGTTCTGTGTCAAAAAGGCACATGTCCATAGGTTCTATTCGAACTATCTTGCCACCATTGTGTGCTTTCTTTGACTAAGGGGTCTCCATGACTCAGAAAGAGGGTTCTTAAGAGGCTGTAAGGGATTCTATTGGCCATAAAACTTCAATTCAAGTCTCAAAAGCACAAGGATGGCCCTCCAAATTAATAGTTCTTATAAAATGAACTTGTCTATGAGAAATGGACTTTTAGGCTCACACAGGTTTTCAGAGTGTAGACTATGAGGAAGTAATTCCAAACCGACTCTTCGTATAGGATGAAAAGAAGAGAAGGATAATTAGAGAGGTTTGAGCAACACCTCTGCATAGTATAATGCATACACAGATGATGGGATATTTCAAGCCTGTGAATTTCAAAGGCTATGACTAAACATAATAATCAGACTATGGATATGAGTGAAGGTGTTTACAGGAATGCAAATATGGCTCCTATACTATCCTGCAAGCTTAGAAAACTGAAACCCGAGCACAAATATCCTATGAAAATTAATGTGAGAAGGAGGTTGCACATGATACCTATGAATTCGAAAACTATTGAGCTCCTTAGTGCGAACTTAGGATGCGATTGAGGAAACTTTGGCCCTAAAATCTCTCACAACATTAGATTTAGTGGGCATCCAATCATCTGATCTGAACTTGAAAACCTATGCAATGCATCACTACTAAACTTTCAAAATTACAAACCATTACCAAGGATCATAAATGCAATATCTTTTGAAAAAATTTCAACCGACTTCGGGCACTCAAAACAGCAGCTAAGGTATTAGTCGTGGCAATCATGACTTGGAGTGGGTGCATGATAATCGTGATAGGCACTATGGAAATGCATGCTGAGTGGGCAGTGTTCTCCAAATAAAAAATGAATGGACAGGTGAGTCGGGATGATGAGCTATGCATGCAAGGTCATGAGTGATGAGAGAGGTGTGTCACATCAGCCTAGTCATGGGAGGTATCAACCTAGGGATGAGTCACGAGAGGGGACATAAAGAATAGACCATGAGATCATAAGGGTTTAAGGACCAAAAATTGAATTCTGGATCAACACATGAGATATGACTCAAAGGTTTAGTCATCTTAAGGGGTCCTCTCATAAATAACATTTAAAGGATGAGAAATTTATTTTAAAGAGAAAATAAGAATCTAAGGTAATTTTTTTTTAATTTTTCTTTTTAAACAAAAAAAAACTTAGATACCCAAGGAGACTTAGTGTGATAACACTTATTTCTCAAAATATCCAAATAGAATCCATATCCTATTCCACAATCTAAATATCCCCTATAAGTGTTGTGGGTATTTTGTAGTCATTTTAGTCGTTGATGGTCACCTTAAGCCTTTTTATCTTAATTTAGTGATGCAACCCCCCCTCCCCTCCTAGGCGTTCTGTGACCTCTTAGTCTAAGATCGTTCAAATCAAGGAGTCGCATTGACTCTTTGGGCTCCTTCTTGAACCAAAATCAACTTGTACAGGCCCCCTTTTCTCCTTAGGCACAGGTCCCGTGGAACCTGCAGGCCCTTCCTCTAACACTCTTCGCACTTTTTAATTCACGGGCACTAGCTCCTTCTACTAGGCCTATTCCTGGATGTGACCTAGCGCCATGACCTCACTTAAGCACAAGATTGTGGGGCAGACAAAAGTGGTTTGAGACCATACCTCTTTTCTCCCTGCAATCCACCGCCAGCTACCACATGTCCCTTTGGAAATATCATGGTTTCAATTGCGGTCCTCTCTAATATTTTTAAAGTTCAAGCACTTCCTGTCGCCACAATCGAGTGCTACCATTGATCCTGTGATCTCGGTGATCCTTCTCGAACAACGACTGAGATATTCCTCCTTTCGCATGCACTCTGAGATCTCCAAAATCTATGGATGCATGCCCTCCCTTCAAATTGACATATTTGGTCCACTTTGGGACTTCAACCTTCGAAAGGCTGAACTTCACGCTCACTTTCTCTCAGATAACTTTCACCCAAAATTGATGGATTTCCACCACGGATCCATTTGGATCCGATGGTCCATATATTCTTCAACTATTCAGGCTTCGAGAGTTTCAAAGTCCTACACACTCATTCCTCCTAGAGTGATTTCACTCAAAGACGATGGGTTCTTGCCACGTGTCCCTCTATATCTGATAGTCTATATATTCTATGCTTAGGCCAACTTCATTTCAGAGCGTTAAACCTTCAAACTTTTGGATTTCTTGCCACATGGTCTCTTCAATGAAAGGTTGCGATCTACTTTGGCCTCGGGGGCTTTGAGAGTTTTTCACACTCCACACTTGAAATCCTCTGAAGTGACTTTCCCCGAAGTCTCATATCTGTCAATGCGTGTCTCTTTATCCTCTGAAGTGACTTTCCCCGAAGTCTCATATCTGTCAACGTGTGTCTCTTGAGGAACAACGACCTAGATCTATTTTGGCATTCATCTCTTTGATGATTCCTCTTTCTTCTTGTCTGATAACTCCTGAAGTACTTTTTCTTCAAATTCTTAGATCCTCCACCACCCATCTTCCTAGAATATGGATGGTCCCTGTCTACTTCAGGTCTTCATGACTTCAAATATAACGTTATCCTATTCACTTTCAAAGGACTTAATGCCCATTCAATTTACCTTGATTGGACTACTTTCGATCCTCTACGCTTAGATCCTACGACTAGGATCTATTTATTCCTCAACACACTCCCTTGGTTGTTTGGAAATGGATTCAATGGTCCATATTTCTTCCCACAACTAATGTAATAGGGTTGTTTCTCCTCCTCTTGAGCTTCTTCATTCTTTTGAGATTGGGAAAAAAATTTAAGTGTTCAAAGGTTTCGGCCTCTGAACCTTCTGCTGCAAGCCCAAATGCTTGGGTCTTGACTTTTCTTCTCCTCTTGAGATTTTTGGCTTGGACTAAGTCCTTATCCAACACATTCCTTTCTCTATCTCTTCTGAGATTTTTTATTTACTCATTCTCCTAAGGGTCTCAACCCTTCTGCTCCCTTCAAAGGGTTCTAATGCCCTATGGCATCTTGCAGCCACTATGGAATCCATCCTATTTGCAGAGGGGTTAACAACTACCATTTGATTTTGGATTCTAGGTGAACAAGCAGGAGAAAGAGATCTGGTTGTGTGTAGATTAGGAGAAAGAGAAAAGGACAAAGGGGAGATTTTAGTCTTYACAACAACAGATGGAGTCTTGGAAGAGGATGGTAAGGTATGAGAAGGAGATGAAKTTCCTTCTTCTTGAGMAGCTAAAATTTTAACAGAGACAGGTGTAGCAAAACCTAATGTAGGGAAATATTCAAAACTATCAAGATTGAAACACTTCTCAATATCAGGGGAGGAGAATTTATCAATGCTTTCTTATTTCAATTCGGTTTCAAAGGTAGAGTATTCAACATGAAACTCTTCAAAATCTATATTTTTAGATACTTTAGCAGAAGATAAAGGAAGCTTACTTGATAAAACAGTTGGAGTATTAAGAGTGGAATCTAGCAAATAACTAGAAGCACTTGTAGTAGTAGTAGAAAAACCTTTTTTAGAATATTTTCCGTTCTTGATTATCTTCTCTGGGTCAACCACAGGTGAAACCAAAGGTAACTGTGGATTTGATCTTGTATGTCTACCTTTAGGTGCTAGAGATGAATCAATGGAGTCTCTAGGTGCAAGATAAATCTTCAAAATACTAAGTCCCAATGCACCTTGAGAGCTAGTAAGCATTGTTGTTCTATACTAGGAAAAATTCTTCAAATCGTTCCCTGACAATGACACCTAAAATGTTAGCACTAGGAGTCACTTTCTTATTGCAAGGAAAGTAATCCCAGTACCCATCAGATGATATGTGAAAGTATGAGTGTTTTTTGAAAGGTCAAATGGAAAAAAATTGGAATGATAATATCCTCATTCAGAAACAGGGATAGCATGTAACAACAAATAAGGTCTTGGCTAGTTTCAACCAGTAGTTAGGGAGTAAATATGGATAGAAGGAAGACTTGAATGAGAAGAATGTAAGAGATACTACAAACATCAGGTCCACAAAATCCCCAAGGAAGAAATTTTCTAAAAAAAAGATCTTCTTGAAATTAGAAACTAAGGAGATAAATAAGCACCATGATAATAAAATGATCAAACATCCATCACATAATTACCACAATCATCCATATGAAGCATTCTAATATCAACATTTAGAGTTAGAAAAAAATAGTCTGAAATAAGAGATGATTTCTATTAGTAAAAAATTCTTAAGTCCAATACATACTAGATCACAACCACTTTATCAAAATATTACAGTTTCTTGGGAGCCTTGCTCTACCATCTTGGGAGGCAACAACTGGAAGTACGAGATGGCCTCTTTTCCTTAAAAATCCTAGAACATTTATTTATTCTAACAACTAAGATAACAACCTATGCTATAGAATAGGGAAGTGTTGGTGACTTAACCCAATCATGCTTCTAACTGCATTGATCATCTTTTGTTGCTCAACCCTTGTTTTGACATGTGTACCTTTGGATATTGTAGTTTTCCTCTACATTCCAAGTGCTACTTCTGTCATTTAATCCATTATTAACTTATCCAAAATTGTTGGCTTAGTCCTGGCTACTCCCTTGGGTAGCAATTTTGTGTAGCGCCCCCTAGAATGGAAAAAGGAGAAAAGGTAGAGCCCATGTGTTACATGTATGCAACTACATTTGTCCTCTGTTGCAAAATTGAGTAGCGTCTGTGTGAAAACCTGCTCTCTGTAATATATTACGCAACACCTATGGGTAGCGCATGTGTAACAATTCTACATTCTATAAAATATTACGCAGTGCCACCTATGCTGCGTCTGCATAAGGGTTTGGGTAGCTAAACCAAAATGCAACGTCTTTGACTCCTGAACATGTGTAGAGTTTTTTGTGTCCTTCCATGATTACAAATCAATTTACTTAGGTGCTTTTACCACTGAGTGAAACTAGTATTTGGAAAAAATACCAAAATTCATATAGCTAAACACCTAGAAGCTTGTATAGGTGGAAAAACTTAATATGTGCATATCAGTTAACCTTCCCAAGAAGGAAAAAAATTTAAAAATGGGGTTTACCACTACCAGCTACTTTGTCATTTTATCACTTAGCCTCACACACTTCCTGGTGGAAAGAGCGTCTTCAACTAACACAATAGACTTCTTCTTCTTAGCACTGGTAGGCTTCTTCAGTATAGTTGTGCTCTCCTTAGCTACCGTTTTGTCATCTTCAATGGTAGGCCTAACCAACACCTATAAATTCTTTTGGGTTAATTCATGTTGGAAATGCTTTAGTTATGCCTTTAGCTTCCTGTTCTGAGCCTGGAAACCCCTGTTTTGTCTGTAAATATTCTTCAGTTGTTTACGAAGAGGTAGAGCCTTTCTCACTACGAACCTTGCCAAGTCCAGGGTATGGTTGTAGCCAATTATGATCTCATTCATCTAACCCAAGTGGACCATGTCTTATGCTTTGAGATGAGATATTTGTCTCCTTGCATCCCTAAGCTGCTTAATAAGTCTTTTGTACGTCTGGCTGCCAAGAGGGTTGGGGACATGTGCAATCTTACAAGTCTTCTCACCATCCTTTTCTTCCATCTGTACAAGATTTTCCTTGCATGTTTCATCAATATTCTCAAAACCTTTTCCTTTATGCTTCTTCTCTTGCGCAACAACCTTTTCTTTATTTTTCATAGAATTTTTGCAATCCTTCATAGGGATTTCATCTTCCCTCTCCAAAGGTCTTTGGTACCTTTACCTTTGATTTTATGTACAGGTGTTTCTTGTAAAGGTTGTTCTTTGAAATCCCCTTAGGAATTGATGACCTGGTGAAAGGTATTTTATCTTTGATTTTAGCTGTTGGAGAAGGAGAGGGAAAGAGAAGCTTCTTCCCTTTTTTTGATGTCACCTTGGTAGAATATGGAACTTCTTCTAACCCTGGTGGAGGTGGTGGTGAGAAATCTCTATGTGGGGAAGGACATACCTCCTCCTCATATTCTCCGACCTACTTATTGATCTCTGAAATAGGGGCTCTGACCTTTCTCTTCTTGTTTACCCCTTTTCTAGTACTGGTAGGTGATGAAGAGCCTGCAATTTGTGATTAGGGGGTAGGTGTTGGGTCCAGCTTAAAGTGAGAAGAGACCAAAAAATTCTCCCCGTAGATCTCTTTCTTTCCCAACTCTTCAGAGACAAGCATCTTGATAAGTCCATAGTGGAAAAGGATGGAGTCCACATCCTTGGATTTGGCTTGCACCCTATCTTCCATTTTACCTATACTTCTCAGCAGGTAATATGAAATATTCATCTGAACCTTACCAGTAAAATGAAACAACAACCTTATGTGGTAATGGTACAGGGTGTTAAATCTCCCTTCACAACTAAAATATATCTATATGATTTTCAACATTCCGTCAAATTGGTAAATCAACTGATTCCTTAACACATTCTTAGATAAATCATTGGCTTGGTATTCAGGCTTGAAGATATATTTAACGAAAGGTGAACTCAATATCATGGCCTTGAACCAATTTTATCCTGAAATGGGAATCCCTATTGCAGCTGAGATGGAGGCTTTAGTCATCTCAAATTCCAAATCTCCAACTCTAGTTTTCTTGGCATCAAAATTTAGTGCAAATTGTGTTTCTACTTCTCAGTGGCCTCTCT